>WNHD01005189.1:0-13251 GCA_011057455.1 Ganaspis sp. Gsp50 | reverse complement strand
TTTCAAAAACCTTCAGACTGTTTCAAAATACTTCCAAATATTTAAAAATATTTAGAATTTATTTAAAATATTTCAACATTCATAAAACTACTTTAAAATACTTCAAACTACTTCAAAATACATCAAAATACTTCAAAATACTTCAAAATATAAAAAATTATTAAAATTACTTTAAAATATTTAAAAATACTTCCCAATGCTTCAAAATATGTTAAAAAAATGTAACATCTCTTTATAATATTTCCAAATACTTCCCGATAATTCAAAATATTTTAAAATACTTCAAAATATCTAAAATACTTAAAAGTCTTTAAAATTTTTCAAAATATTTAAAAAAACTTAACAATATTTTAGACTAATTCAAAATACTTAAATTTACTTCAAAATATTTCCAAGTATTTTTCAATTCTTCAGAATGTTTTTAAAATACTTTAGTACATTTAAAAATACTTAAAATATCGTAAAGATATTTCAAAATATTTGAAACTAATACAAAATAGTTTATAGACTACTTCAAAATACTTCAAACTATTTGAAAATACTTCAGCCCTTTTTCAAAATACTTTAAAATATTTAAAAATACCTAAAACAACTAAAAATGTCTTTAAAATATTCCAAAATACTTAAAACTTATCTAAAATACTTAAGACTACTTCAAAATACCTAAAAATATTTAAAAACATTTGAAAATACTTAAAAATACTTAAAAATATCTTTAATATATTCCAAAATACTTTAAACTACTTTGATATACTTGACCTTCAAAATACATCAAAATATTTAAAAATTCTTCAAAATATTTAAAAATACGTAAAGCATTAATTAAAAAAAACTTTCATTTTTTCAAAAGTAATTCAAATTCTTACAAAATACTGAAAATTTTTTTTTTTTTAACGTACACACACATTTACATACAAAATATCATGGAAATTTGTCTATTTTTCTAATGGAAAAATTATTTACTTATTACGTTCTTTAAGTTTTTAAATATTACAATGTAATGCTTTTTTCCTCTTTCTAAAATCCCCTTTTTATGCAAGAAAATCCCCTTTTTTAAAATTAAAAATCCCCTTTCGCACCCAAAATTGAACGAAAAAATGACTGCGATCCCTGAGATAAGATGTGAATTGAGAAAGGGGAAATTTGATGAAAAATTTGTTTTCTAGATGTACCTGGGTGGCTTAAAACACTTCGTCTTCATAAATATAGTTATTTATTTGCCACCCTGAGCTACGGTGAGATGCTACAATTAACAGAAGAACGTTTGGCGGAACAAGGCGTGACTAAAGGAGCGAGACACAAGCTAGCACTTTCCATCGTTAAATTGCAACAAAGATACACGACACTTCTCAATTTGGAAAAGAACCTTTTGCAACCGACGCGCGATGGAAATCAACCAACTTCTTTTGCTCAGGGCTCGTCTCTTTTGGTCAATACTCTAGATGAGCTTAAGGTCATTTTGACTACTCCCCTGAAACCCAGTCAAGAGAATGATCCACAAGACATTCCTACTCAGTTCGCAAAAGTTCTTGGAAAACGTAGGTTTCATTTAGTGTATTCTTTAATTTCGTTTATTCGTGATTTATTTAATTTTGTTTATTCATGATTTATTTAATCGTTCGTGATTTATCTAATTTTGTTTATTCACGATTCATTTAATTGTTCGTGATTTATTTAATTTTGTTTATTCAATGATTTATTGATTTTCGTTTATTCATAATTTATTTAATTTCGTTTATTCATGATTTATTTAATTTTATTCGTTTATAATTTATTCATTTAATTTTATTCTTTCGTTTAATTTCATTCTTTGATTTTATTCTTTCATTCAATTCTTCAATTTCGTTTATTCTTGTTATTCTTGTATTCTCGTTATTCTTGTTTATTTAATTGAATCCGCTTTACAATTTTCGCGATATTTATGCTTCTGTGTTTTTCACAAGCTTCGCATTTTTTCTGTTGAACAGTGTGCAGCAGACTTGCTTTGGACAGCGTTGACGACGGTATTCTGTGCACGTGCATTAATGTTTTGGAGAAAGTCTTGCAACATGATTGTTTTACGCCAAATCAGAAGGAAAAAGTCCAACAGTGGCGCAGTCGTCTTGGTAATCCGAGACCAACTCCCAAGTACGTGTCAGATTTATTCTTTGAAAAAGAACAAAAGAAAGAGTTAAAATTAGTGTTAAATTAGAAAACAAATGTTATGACTATAGTCATAACATTTTTTTTTCATTTCTATAGAAATGAGCAAATTTCAAACATAAAGAAATCTATAACATAATAATTAAAGTAAAATACTAAAAAAAAAATACTATAACATAATAATTGTTAAATTATTACGCTATTGTATCATATTTGCATATTTTATTTATTGGTTCCGAAAAATTATCAATCTTTTATTAATTTAGAGAAATTAAAAGAAAATAATGCTTCCTTAGGTGGAATGTTTCTACAACTCTGGAAAACATGGAAAACCTGGAATTCTCATGGAATTTCATTATTCCTCATGGAATCATGGAAATCTCATGGAATTTTCATTTATATCGTGGAATTTTCATTTATATCATGGAATTTTCATTTATATCATGGAAATTTATTTTTTTATTTAATTACTTTACTTTATGATGTTTATTAAATTTTACCAATATTTTATACCTTTTTTTACAGAAAAAAACTATAAAATACTTCAAAATATTGATAAATACATAGAGTGCCTTTAAAATATTTCAATTTATTTAAAACTATTTTAAAATATTTCAAACTACTTCAAACTACTTCAAACTCCTCCAAAATATTCAATAATACTTCAAATCTTTTTGGAATATTTCAAAATACGTCAGACTACTTTAAAATACTTTAGAATACTTCATAATACTTCAGAGTACTTTAAAATAACTTCCAAATATTTTAAAATACTTAAAACACACTTAAAGATACTCCAAAATATTTAAACATACTTAAAATACTTCAAAATATTGTAATATACTTAAAATTACTTTAAAATATTTCAAGATATTTAAAGATACTCTAAAATAGTTCAAAGTATTTAAAAATATTAGTATTTTAAGTATTAAATAAAGTAGAAAATGATTTTACAGTATTAGTTTTTTAAAATATTTTAAAAGTATATAAAATATTTCAGAGTGCTTCAAAGTACTTCAAAATATTTTTAAAAAATACTTTAGACTACCTATAAATACTTTAAAACAATGTAATATAAATAAATACTTATAAATACTAAATACTACAACAAAATACTTCAAAAAACTTCCAAAATATTGAAAAATACTTAAAATGTCTAAAAGATTTAAAAATACTTAAAACTACTTTGAAATATTTAAAAATACTTAAAACTACTTTAAAATACTTCAAACTACTTCAAAATACTTTAAAATACTTCCAAATATTTTAAAATATTTACAAATACTTAGAATTTCTTTAATGTATTTCAAAATACTTAAAACTACTTTAAAATATAATACTTTAATACTTCAGATTACTTAAAAATATTTACAATTTCTTGAAAATATTTAGAAGTACTTAAAATTACTTTACAATATTTCCAAATACTTCCTAATATTTCAAAATCTTCTAAAAAACTTCAAAATATTTAAAAACACTAAAATATTTCAAAATATTCAAATATACTTAAAATTACTTTAAAATTCTTTAAAATACTTCAAAATATTGCAAAGTAATTAAAAATATTAGCATTTTAAGTATGAAATAAAATATAAACACATTTTAAAATATTAGATTCTTAAAATATTGTAAAAGTATTTTAATATTTCAAACTACTGCTTCAAAATATTTAAAAATACTTGAAAATATGTAAAAATAGTTCAAAAAATTTAAAAACACTTCAAAATATCTAAAATGGTTTTAAAATTAAAAATAATGATCTTGAGTAAATTAAATTCTTACAAAATATTGGAAAATACATTTTTTAATGAAAAAATATATTGCAAAACATCATGGAAATTTTTCTATCTTTCTCATGGAAATCATGGAAATATCATGGAATTTTGTGAAGAGAAATTTGTAGAAACCCTGAGGAAGCAAAAAAAGAGAAAAAGAAAGGAAAGAAAGAAAAAAGATAAAGGAAATAAATAAATAAAAGAAAGAAAGAAAAAAGAGAAAAGAAAGAAAAGAAAAAAAATAAAAAAAATAAAAAAAGAGAAAAGAAAAAAAGAAAGAGAAAAGAAAGAAAAAGGAAAGAAAAAAGAAAGAAAGAAAGAAAAGAAAAAAAAGAAAAAAAGAAAAGAATGAAAGAAAAGAAAAAGAGAAAAGATAGTTAATAAAGTAAACCTGTGTATTTTTGTTCTTTATAGAATTTATAAAAAAATTCTTTAATTTAAAGAAATTATTTATTTTTAGGTGGCAGCATAATTATCCTTATAATAACAGGCGATACTGCTGTATCCAACAACAGAATCATCAGAATAGGAAGCCGAGTCTGAATTCGAGTCATGTGTCAAGTGTTAATCTCCATAATAACTCTTTCTTGAACAGCCCGCACAGAAACAGTATATCTACACCATATTTGCAGAGCAACCAAAGTCCGAACAACACTCAAAATAGCTTAAGACCAATTCACTCAGCTGAAAAGCGACCCAGCCTACAAGAGAACAGTTTAGAGGTGAATATTATTTCCATTTCTAGCAATTTAAAGTCCACTCAAGTTTTTTCATAAATGTCTATTTCTCGAGAAAATTTGCAATCACCAAACAATCTGGAAATTATTCTTAAAAAGTACTTTTCAAGACTTTAGTTTAAATTGTTTTAATATTTTAAGAACATTCTTTTGATAAATTAAATCGTTTTAGTTTAAAATGTAAATCACTTTTATGTGCGTTTTAATCGAATTTTGTACTTTTAATAATATTTTCAAAGTTTTTTCATTATTCGAGATAAATTGAGAAGAAATTGAATCAGTTCTTCTGGATTTTATTATAAATTAATCTAATTTAATATTGTTTTTTATTATTATTAATATTTTTATATGTATTTATTTTATTCATTTTTTATTATTTAGTTATATATTTTTTACATTCTCATCAATAATGAGAGTGTATTCAAAATGTGCGATTTTTTTATTTACTTTTGTATTTATTTTGTTATTTATTTTATTATTTATTTTTGTATTTATTTTGTTATTTACTTTCGTATTTATTTTGTTATTCATTTTGTTATTTATTTTGTTATTTATTTTATTATTTACTTTAGTATTTATTTTGTTATTTACTTTCGTATTTATTTGGTTACTTACTTTCGTATTTATTTTGTTAGTTATTTTGTTATTTATTTTATTATTTACTTTTGTATTTATTTTGCTATTTACTTTTGTATTTATTTTGTTATTTACTTTCATATTTATTTTGTTATTTATTTTATTATTTATTTTATTATTTACTTTTGTATTTATTTTGCTATTTACTTTCGTATTTACTTTCGTATTTATTTTGTTATTTACTTTCGTATTTATTTGGTTACTTACTTTCGTATTTATTTTATTATTTACTTTTGTATTTATTTTGCTATTTACTTTCGTATTTATTTTTGTATTTATTTTGTTATTTACTTTCGTATTTATTTTGATATTTATTTTGTTATTTATTTTATTATTTACTTTTGTATTTATTTTGTTATTTACTTTCATATTTATTTTGTTATTTACTTTCATATTTATTTTGTTATTTATTTTGTTATTTATTTTCAGGGTTGCCACAAATCAGGGAAATGTCAGGGAAAATGAAATGTGTCAGGGAAAAGTCAGGGATTTTCGTCATTATCATTGGAAAAATATCGAAAACTTAGGGTTTAAAAAATTTTTAAGAAAAATAATTTTTTTTAAACTAAGATTTTTTTTAAAAATAATTATAAATTTTAGATGAATTTTCAAAATAAAAAAATGGAAAAATGTCAGAGAAATAGAAAAAATTTTGACTGGAAGTCAGGAAAATGTCAGGGAAAGTAGATATGAAATATTTGTGGCAACCCTGATTTTATTATTTACTTTCGTATTTATTTTGCTATTTACTTTCGTATTTATTCTGTTATTTACTTTCATATTTATTTTGTATTTATTTTTTTATCTACTTTTGGTTTTATTTTGTAATTTATTGCTCCCTCATAACAAAAGTTCTGTTTTTTGTATTTATTTATTACTCGGCCTTACATATAAATTATTATTTTTTAAAAGTTATTTTATTAATTTTCTTTATTCATTTTGTTGTAGTTGTTATTTATTTAAACAATGCTTCCCTATGAGGAAGCAAAAGAAATGTTCATTGTGTTGCATTATTATTATCACTTTTTTATTATAGTTTTTTTATTATAGTTATATTATAGTCTTTTTATTATAGCTTTATTATAGTTTTTTTATTATAGTTTTTTTATTATAGTTTTTTTTCAAAATACTCTAATGTTAACTAATAAAAATATACCTTATTTGCAGCAGTTACAAAGAACCTTACAGCGTACGTATTCTGCTCCAAGAGATCATTTCCTCGGTCAATCAAGTATAACTTCGGAAACGACTGAACCTGAAATAAACTCTCAACTAGAATCTTTATGCTTACGAATGACCGAGCAAGCCATCGGAGGTTTTGGTGAGGCCTAAATCTCAAAAATTGTCTTATTGTTTGTTTGTTTGTTTGTTTTTTTTTAATCGGTATTGCATATTAAGAATGCACCTAGCTGAACTCTAAGTTCAGAAACTAATTTCTCGAGTTCTTGAATGAAATTATTATTTCCAAATATTGGAGAAATTTGACTGTAGAAGTCGTTTGTAAAACGATTCTTTTGAAACGTAGTGTCTGCTATGAAGACACATAAGAAATCATTATTTTTATTTTTTTTTTGATTCACGATCATATATGATCAGTCATGTGCGTACACATATACCGTATTTTATTTACACTCAGTAAAATATATTTATGAACTGACAAAATTTGGCAAGCCAAATGATAATAGGTAGATGGATTATAATTTCCTATTTACTGGGTTTACAATTTATACATAGGACGGAACGATTCCTTTTCGACCGCAGTGCGCCACGAATAATAAATAATTTATTAAAAATTACCAAATTGAGAAATGAAATTTTTTTAACTTGTCACATTTTACATGGTGTAAATTAAATCTATTGAAATCTGTCGACAGTTGAGCTGACGACGGACAGCAAATGAGAATCTTTTTTTTTACTTTGTCAATTATTTACAAGGCTTGTAGATTATGTGTAATTACATTGTCAAAATAATCACTTTTCATTTCTCAATTTGAAGTAAATTGTTTTATTTTTATATTATCGTGTGTACGTGTGACGAATGTTGTTGTAAGTTTGATTAGTTTGGTGAATAATTTGCCAGGATTAGTCAAAGTGTATGACGAAATTCGCGCTCGTATTTTGATAAAGTGATATGATATTAAGTCAACGTGCATAATTTGCTCAATTCATTTATTAGAAATTTATATGAATTTATTATTAATCTTGTTATGTATTTGTTTAGAATGGAATTTTTGGCCGAGTTCTCTATTATTGAATATTGTCGATTATTATTGAAGAGAGCTCTTTTTTTTGAAAATACAAAATAAGAATGTGAATCAAAAGAAATTATGACTGATTAAAGATTTTATTATACTAGATAGATTGATTTTAAGGATTCGTCGTGTGCTGCGATCGAATGCGTTTTGTGATTTCCTTAAATATATTATACATATAAATGAATATATTACGCTAGGTTTTTAAAGAAAACAAAAAAAAAAGAAAGAAAAATTGTATAAATTAATGAAAAGGGGAAGCTGTGTGACACTTGCAATATTGTTTTTGTGTTATCCATTTCGGGAAATGGAATTCTTCTAATTTTAACAAGCGAACTGATTTCCCTATTTGCTCTATCAATCTTGAACCGATCTTGATAGAAGCTTGAATATCTAATTCTATTTTCTTATAGGCTATACGTAGGAATAACTTTTTTTTTTTGAAAAAGAAAAAGAAGAAAAGGTACACACAGTGTTCAATAATTTTTGTCGTTTCTGCCAGATCGCGTGGAAATATTGTAATTTTTATTTACGTGAGGCAGACGCATTTCTTTTTACAGTTGAATCGGACAGTGAAATACAACTGACGCAAATATTTATACATTTTAAAGGCCTTAAACGAACAAACACAAGGGTTCGTAAAACCAAAAAAAAAAAAAGGAAAAGCATACCGAGATTAATTTAAAAAAAAAAATGAAGTAGCGTAAAAACGCGTAGTTTCAAGACATCGAGATTCGTGGCTTGAAGTTCTAGAATTACGTTTACGCACGTCGGGTGGTTTTAAACGGCTTCGCTGCGACATTCACAATATTTTTGCGCGTAACGGAAAATCTACAGTAATTAATCATAAAAATAAACAATGAAAGACTGACTATTTCACGCGTTTCGATAGAAAAAAAAAAGAGAGAAAAAAGAGGGAAAAGTGGTAGAGAGAGAAAGAGAAAGAAAGAAAGAAAGAAAGAAAGAGAAAGGAAAAGAAAGAGAAAAAGAAAGAGAAAAAAGAAAAAGAAAGAAAAAGAAAGAAAAAGAGAGAGAAATAAAGAAAAATAAAGAAAAAGAGAGACAAAGAAAGAAAAAGAAATGAAAAAGAAAGGAAAAGAAAGAAAAAAGAAAACGAAAGAAAAGGAAAAAAATAGAATGTAAAAAGGAAAGTAAAAAGAAAAAATAAAAAAGGGGAAGGGAAAGGAAGAAAAGAGTAGCAAAGGAAAGAAAAATGAAAGAAAAATGAGAAGTTAAGAATGAAACGAGCAAGACGGAAAAGTTTCTCTAAGTCCCTTTTAAGAAGTAGGAACTTTTTTTGTCGATGCTCTACGTGCGCGTGAAAGAAGCAATTGGAAGACTGCAGAAGGGAAAAGAACCTGTCAAAGTAAGAGAAATTAGCGAAAGGTATCGAGTAATGCAAGTACTTGTAATTTTTTAGAATACCCGACGATAATAGCACTATATTGTATCTATAGAGTATAATCAATATGTAAGGTTACATGGTGATTGCCGAACCCAAGTATCCCAGGGGCTGCCGATATTATGAGCTTGCTCGCACCGAGTTATGCTAAGTAATCGCCAAAACTCATTAAATGCAAACAATTAATATTTATACAAAAAAAACAACATTGAAACAAAAATATGAAAACAAGCATCATTAAAACAATGTGAAAATAATGTAAAAACAATGTGAAAACAATTAGAAAACAAAAACAAAAAATATTCAGGAGGAATCAGACAAACTTTGAAAGTAAGGTTATGTTTTGCGTCAAATTTTGCTTTTTCAATTAAAGTACACTCTCATTACTGATGAGAATGTAAACATAATCATTTATTGCAATTGGCCTTAGTTGAAAGTTGCCAAATGTTATTTTAAACAAAATAAGTCAGTATAAAGTACATTTAAAGACAAATTTTAAAAAAGTCACTTTCTGTAACAAAACTACTGAAAACTACAAATGACTACAAAAAGTTAGAATCGTTAGAACCGTTCAGAACCGTTAGAACTTACCGTACTTACGGAACTTACATAGGTTACATAGCGATTTTGTTTCAGAAAATGTTTAAATTTACGTTCACTAAATGTACTTTTCACTGACTCATTTTGTTTATAATAACATTTGGCAACTTTCGACTAAAGCATGCAATAAATAATTATGTTTCTAATTGAAAAGGCAAAATTTGACAAAAAAACATAACCTCACTTTCAATGTTTGTTTGATTCCTCCTTGAAACAAACAATATGCAAAAAATATGAAAAGAAACGTTAAAACCGCTGGTTAAAACAAATGGTATGAAAACAAATATGGAAACAAATTTGCGAAGAATGCGAAGAATTCGAAGAATTGTAAAAATCTCGATGGAAATTTTATCTCACGATCTGAATTAAATTGAAACGATTTTTGATTCTGAAAATAATGTCGCGAATCCCAAGACAGATTATTATCGAAAGCTAGTCAAATGATACAGTTTTAATGTCTATCTGCTAATATACTGCATAGTCTTTAATCGTATGTTACAATTTTTTTTTTAACGTATATATTTAAGTGCACGACGTGGGTTCGCGCACAGAACGCCAAACCAGGTGCAAGACAAAAAGAAAGCATTCGAGAAATATGAAAGACTGCTCCTAGATGAAATTAGAAATTTTAATCGTGATGTGATTAATTGTGGTATTAGCTCCATTCTAAAGGCAGGACCTACAGGTAGAGTTCTAAAATATCCGCAATTTGATTTTAGTCTTATGTGAAACTTTAATATTCTAAATAGAGGAAACTTGTACTCTTCCTTTTTTACTACGAGTCAATCCGACATCTTAATTACAACTTATTTTACATCTTAATTTTAAAATTTTTACTCTAAAATAGTTATTTTGTAATTTGTTTTTTTCGTTAAAGTGCAAAATAGCGACCGCTTCTTGAAGTTGGCTACGAATAATGGAGATTTTAATAATTTTAATTGATGAAGGGGGGTCGGGATGGTTTGGAGGTTATTTTGCTCCATTGATATTTGTCACCAACTTCAAGAAGCGGTCGCTATTTTGCACTTTAACCGTTTTTTATTTATTTTTTTCTTTCGTTTTTTTAATTTTTGTTTTGTATTTTTTGTTGACTTTTTTTTGGTTCTTTTTTTGTTTTTTGTTTTGGTTCTTTTTTTGTTTTTTTTTTGGTTCTTTTTTTTGTTTGGTTCTTTTCTTGTTTTTTTTGTTCTTTTTGTTATTTTTTTTGTTCTTTGTTCTTTTTTTTTGTTCTTTTTTTCATTTTTGTTCTTTATTTGTTTTTTTACAAACGAAAAGGGTTGATGTAATTTATAAAAAGTGGATAAGCAATTTGCTTTTAATAATTTGTATTTTGGAGATTTTAGAACACTACTAGTGAATCACGTGAGCAAAAATACTTTCTTTTTATCATGTTGTAAGTTAAGAATATATCCCATCGGTGTTCATGTTTATTGCTGAAGCGACACTTGTATTTTAATCTTGCACAGCATGAGACTTTAGTGCTTCAGTAATCGCTTTTCTATACTTATTTTTCTATTTTGTAATATTTTATTTGTTACTTATGTAATTTAGAATAATTATTGTGAACGAAAAAGTTCAGATCAAAATTATCTCGGTGAAATGTCAAACTTATGTATTAGATGATGTTTTTTGCAAGAAATTCTTTAAAATTGTTTTTATTTTAAATTATCATTTTTGAAAAATGTTATGTGACTCTAAAGATTCCAAAATCTAAAATTGGATATATATATACATATATAAATACATATATATTTTTATAGTAATTTTTTAAAGTTCGAAGATAATTATCAAAAAAAAAAAAAAGTTTTAATTGAGAGGGCGATTTTAGATGTTTCTTTTTGTTTGTTTATTTTTTCTTTAATAATATTGGAAATGAATTGAAAGTTTTCTTTTTAACTTTATAATAAACTATTGTGCAAATAGGCATCGATGAAATATGTTCTTCAAATGACGAGTGTTGCAGGGTGTGCTATTTTCATAGTAATATTTTCATAATTAATGCAACATTTTGGTAAAATTGTACTTATAGCTATGTTACTGTAAGTTCTGCAACACTTGTGCGTGATTTATGCGTTGGAATTATTCAAATGTTAATATTTGTATTGTTCCGAATGTTTTGTGATCATTGTCTCCAGGTCTCTTATTTATTCCGACAGGCAACTTTTACAGGACAAATTTACAAATTTTGAATGAAAATTTGTTAAAGCTTGCTTAAAAACATTCCAATTTTTGCATTGTGCCATACAATTGATTTGTTCTTTTTGACTAAAAAATGATTGTTTTGATAAAGTGAAATTAAAATATTCTTATTTTTGTATTTAAGAAATTAATAACTCGTTGAATAAATTGTAATCTACTTGTAAGGTAAAATTTCTAGTTATTAGGACGATATATTTTGCATTGAATGTAAAAGAAAAATGTCGGAAAAAATTAGAAGTTTAATGAAGGAAACATTGTTCGATTAAAAAGATTATTTTTTAAGAATTACGAGAAAGCACGAAAAACGTCACAATCTTGATGTAATCCAGATAGCGAAGTGATCAGCCAGTGTTCACAATTTATCTTACAATTTATGATTCTTAGTGCAACCGCTTTCATTGTGTGTGCAACTATGCTTTTATAATCAGGTTGCTAACTGGGATATTTAGTCATGTAAGCTTGGACAACTTGTAAAAATGCAATTTTTGTACTGTTACAAAGTTAAATAGACAATGGTACTCTGACGTTGTAGCGTGGAAAACATTTTTCAATAAAACATTTTTCATACACCGAATATTTTGACTTATTTTTACACTTAGGGCCATGTGATCCACCTCCCGATAAAAGCTCCAAATAAATTTATCTGCCAGATAGGACTTTTTTTCGTAGATCCACCTGGAAATAGCGCTAACTGATAGATAAAGAAGAAGTTATCGGCTACATAACTATCGGCCAGATGAAGTGGCCAATAGTGACTTTAACTGCCAGTTAAACGCAAAAGTGAGGTTAGAATTGACTGAAATCTTTTCAAATGTTCATGAAAATGATGAAAACTCATGGAGAATGTCTGTAATTTAAATTACTGGCAATCGAAATGGAATTTCAATTCATGGAATTTTTCTATAATAATGAATTGACATATTTATTAATATAGAAATATTGTTAAAAGAATTAATTATAAAAACCTAAATTTTCACAAATATTGTTAAATCTGCGGTTAAATTAAAAAATTTAAACTTAAATAATTGTTCGTTTAATACGTAAAGTATAATTTAGATGATTATTTACTTACATATAATTTAGATGATTATTTACTTACATATTTATTTCCATGTTGCATTATTTAAATATTTATTTATATAAGTAAATAATTACCATAATTAAAAATTATAAGAAAATAACAATTAATATACCTACTAAAAATTCCAATGATTAATTAATAATTAATTTATTCATAAATAAATGAAAATTAATAATTTTATTTCATTTTCTGGTTTTTACTTATAGATTATGATAATTATCTAAATTAATTTTTAAATTTCGATTTACTAACAATATTATTGAGTTGAATTTTCTATTTATTTACTCAAATGTGAATCAAACAGTATACAAATGTACAAATTTTCAAATAGAAGTTCTTATAATTAAAAAAAGTTTCTGTTTATTAGTTACAGAAATTTAATTATTTTTACTGTTATTCAATAATAATTTCATATATGCAATATTTA
>WNHD01005188.1:0-10445 GCA_011057455.1 Ganaspis sp. Gsp50 | reverse complement strand
TTTCGTTTGACTAGGCTAGATTTTTCTACTGTCAGGATTTGAATCTGCTTTTGTCTGACTATACTAGCTTTTCTACTGTCAGAATTTAAATCTTAACACGTCTGACTAGGCTGGATTTTTCTACTGTCACAATTTAAATCTACATTCGTCTCACTAGGCTGGATTTTTCTACTTAAATCTGCGTTCGTCTGACTATGATGCTTTTTCTACTAACTTGTCTGACTATGCTGACCTTTTCTACTGTTAGAATTTAATGATGCGTTTGCCTGTCTGTGCTGTCTTTTTCTACTGTCACAATTTAAATCTAAAGTCTGACTATGATGGCTTCTTCTACTATCAGAATTTTTGTCTGCCTATGCTGGCTTTTTCTATTGTAAGAATTTCAATCTAAATTCGTCTGACTATGCTGTCTTTTTTTACTGTCACGATTTAAATCTAAATTCGTCTGACTATGCTGGCTATTTCTACTGTTAGGATTTAAATCTAAATTCGTCTGACTATGCCGAATTCCTCTATTGTCAGGATTTAAATCTAAATTCGTCTCACTATCCTGGCATTTTCTACTGTCGGAATTAAATCTAAATTCGTCTAACTAAACTAGCTTCTTCTACTGTCAGTAATTAAATCTGCGTTCGTCTGACTATGCTGGCGTTCTCTACTGGCAGAATTTAACTCTACGCTCGTCTGACTATTTTGTCGTTTTCTACTGTCTGCTATGAATTCCCTCTTATTGTTTTTAAAGTTTGATCCTCTGTTAATATTTTAATCGAAGCTGACAATTATATAAAAAATTAAATAATATATCAAATAAAAATAAAGAAATTACTGTTTTTAAAATTTGTTCTTCTGTGAATATTTTTAACGAAGCTGACATTTCGATAAGAAATCAAACAATGTATGAAATCAAAATAAAGAAATTTCAATAAAGAATCTCAATAAAGAAATTTCAATAAAAAATCTCAGTAAAGAAATATTAATAAATAAATCTCAATAAATAAATCTCAATAAATAAATCTCAATAAATAAATCTCAATGAAGAAATCTCAATAAAGAAATACCACTAAAAAATCTCAGTAAAAAATCTCAATAAAAAATTCGCAATAAAAAAATCAAAATAAAAAATGTAAAATTTCCTCTGCGAAGAAGCAGAATATCGTTTCAGTTACAAGTGCATACAAGAAGCAACTATGTCGAATGGAATTTTATCGTTATTGTTGCTTTTAACTTCTAGTCTGCAAAGTATTTTTCGAAAAGTGTGGATTGTAATGCTTTTAAACGATTTGTTTGTTTAGCTCATTGCTTTTCAGATATAGTACGCAAATTTAGTAGAAATGCATGAGTCAGTAAAGCGCTATTTGAGAAGCACGTATGGAAAATGCGAGATACGAAGTTACTGCATAATGCATTCTATACGGCGATATTCCGCATTGACGATCGACAGGGAAAATCGTCTATTCATGCACTTATCCAACGACTTTTAGCGGGCTTTTCAACTTTAAATAAATATTAAATTGCACAATGAAGCGCTGAAGATGCGATCGACTGAACGTACTTGAACTAAAAGTGTGACACATTAAAATCGACAATAATATATATATGCGCTGTGTGTGTCGAGTTTATGATGAATATACTCCTCACATTCGATTATTCTCGATTATTATTTATCTTCTCGTTAACTGTGACACTGGAAAACATAATTCTCTAGGGATTGTCATGTGAAATTCTATTCTCATAAATCCACGGTTTTTTTTCAATTACTTTCATGCATATACTAAAAACTGTCATGTAATACTTTATTGCGTTTTTGCAATATTATCAAGCTTTTGTGTTTCGATTTATTGTCGATTTGTGGTGTTGATTTTCAACATATTTTTGTGGTCTACAGCGTTTTCATTGATGTACTAATCTTCGGTTGTATTTATTTTCATTTTTTGTTTGCTTTTGTTTGCGTTTGTTTGCTTCTGTTTGTTTTTGTCGTTTTTGTCGTTTCTTTTCGTTTCTTTTCATTTCTTCTTGTTTGTTTCCTTCACAGTTTACTTAAAAGTACCAAATTGATATCAAAAGTAACAATTTGATATCAAAAGTATCAAATTGATATCAGAAGTATCAAATTGATGAAGATTTTGTGATCAATTTGATACTTTTTGATATTTGATACTTTTTGGTATCAAATTGATGTTTTCAATAGAAATGTTTTTTTCGTTTGTTTTTGCTTCTATTCTTTTTGTTTCTTTTTGCTTTTGCTTCCTTTCGTTTCTTTTTGTTTTTTTGTTTCTTTTAGTTCCTTTTTGTTTCCTTTCCAGTAGTTTTCATTTATTTTAATCAAAAAGGGTCATGCCAATTGATCTCTTTTTATTATTTAATTAATTGAATTATTATTTAATTGAAATGATACAATATATATTGCAAAATAGTTGTTTTATTTTTATTAATCATTTTTGCAACGTATCATTTTCAAAATATAAATTTTAATCCAGTGAGTGTGTTTAGGGTGCATATTTTTATTACACTAGAATGTCATAACTTCATAACTATGCGTCTCGAGTGTAACCCATACTTTATGCAAGTAATATTATCATAAATGATTACTATTATTTCACAAAGTTGACTTTGTGCAAACTTGAGAACATTTCCTCCAAAATAGTATGTAACTCCTTCACATGAATATCGCATACAAAAATATAATATTTACTTATTTATTTAAAATAGAAACGGGCTACAGTAATAAGTACTTTTACATAAAAAAGAACATAGAAAAGTTACTTTTTATTTAAATTTTTTTAAAATTTTTTTGTTATAAAATGTTTTTTTATTCTACTTGTTTTTTGTTACAAAGTTTTACATTTAACTTTTCTTCATTACAAATCAGTATTGACAATTTCTATAGGTTTGATGGTTGACAATAATTGCTGTTGCTCGAAAATTTTACCGTGAACTTTCTATTAACAAAATTATTATCTTTATTCTCGGTTAAGCAAATATTGATCACTACGTTTCAAATTATATTATCTATAAAATACACACCATAACACGTACTCTGATTTAATAATATGTTTAAATTTACGTTAGTGTTCAAAATGTGCAACGCTGTTATTGTTCTCTCCATTTTAAATGTTCATAAATTATAATAATACTTTAACGTTTCAACAGCATCCTCTTCAAACAGATTAATAACAAACATCCTCTGATTCATTTTACATTAATCTTCAATAATTCTATTTCTTTCTTATGAACGCAGTTTTTTATTTTGTATTAGTATTTCATTAATTTATATAAATTACTGAAATAATATTGTTGAGAAATATTAATTTCTCAACTAATTTTTAAAATAATTTTTCGCGAATGAATTAAAAAAGTACTAAAATGAGATTATTAACTTGTCTGGCGCTTATTTACTCTTCGACTCAGAATTTCTTGTCTCGAAATTGTTTTCAAATTAAAGATTAATCCGTAATTTTTCCAATGTTCCGGTAATTAAATCAACGTCTAATTTTTCTCTGCAATATAAGACACAATATCAAATAAGAGCAGCTCTAGAGCAAGTTTTCCAGGCGATTGGACTTTTATCTTTTTTACTAAAGCTGACAAGATTGAGTCGTTCTCTTGCAGCCCTCTTTTGCACGTGCGAGAAATGATATAAGACCAGAGGTGGGTAGTATTCGTTGATACTGAAGCCCTATAAAAAGGGGAAGATACTTTCTATCCTACAGACATATTCAGATAAAAAAAAGTGTTTTACTGTGTTACACAAGGCGACTTGCTAGTGAAGGTTCATGATTAAAATTTGCCAACTTGGAGAGTCGGAATGAGTGTAGAAAAACAAGCTCTGAAAAAGCAATCCAGTGTGGTATCCATCTCATTTTGCTTTTAGCACTGCACTGGTCATGGAAAGAGACAGAGATGTGCAAAGAAAGGGTTTAATGTGGATATATAGATACAGGCATCAGGACTATATCTTCCAGGAGCAGATTAAATATTTTCTCTGCAGTTTTTATTTCTATCGTTACAGGTTCTTCGTCAGCGTCAAAACTTTTAAAAGATCGAGTCAAGCACCCTCTCTTATCTTTAATTTTGCGTTTCATTACCGTTCCTCCAACTTTTCTCGATGTCTAAGAGGCGCTCTCCAACTTTCACGGAAAATGTACCAGTTTCAAGAACAAACAAACAGAAATGCGATACTTTGCAAACCGTAGCTTTTATGCTACATTTTGATTGACCAGAGGTAATTTTACCCTCTCGAAAAAATTAACTAACAAAACTAATGAACGAAACAAAAATAAAGTGAAAAGAATAAAGGAACAAATTAAAGAAGACAAAGAAAAATAATGCAAACAATAAAAGCAAAAGTAAAAGAAACAATAATGGAGAAATAAAAGAAAAAATGAAAGAAAAAATGAAAGAAAAAATGAAAGAAAAAATGAAAGAAAAAATAAAACAAAAAATAAGACAAAAAATAAAACAAAAAATAAAACAAAAAATGAAACAAAAAATAAAAGAAAAAATAAAAGAAATTTTGTTGTTTTATTGTTTTGTTTTAGTTTTATCGTTACATAATAAAATCAAACCCCAAAAAAATTAAATAAACAAATAAAATATCGCAATAAAAGTCGTTATTTAGCACAAGACGTTGACGCACTTCATTTTGCGCAGAATACTCAATTAAACCTAAGTGTTTATGCTCATGAAATAATTTCTATTTGCAAGTTAAATTCAACATTTACACATTTGATTCAGGAAGTAATTAGAGCTGTGCATTTTCCGTGATAGAGCATCATTAAAAGGAATATTCAAAAATTGGAAACATATTTGTTATATAAATATTGTATCTAGAATAAAAATAGATTATGTTCGATTAAAAATGATTGTGTTTAATAATAGAAAAGGGAGTGGTTTGATTTGGTTTTACGTACTTTTAACCCTAAAGGTATCACGTTTGATTCTCAGTATATACATATATACGTATATAGTCTCGTGGGTAAATGCTCTGTGTAAGCCAACAATGTTTGCGAAACGTTGACATCAAACCGCCCCCATGGTACTGCTAACATCTGCAAACCAAGAATCTACCTGTTTTTCCCTTAAATTAATTAAAACGAAATTTTCGTTTCCTCACACTTTAGTACAAAGGGAATGAATTAAACACTCGTAAAGGTGTTTCAATTCTAAAGAATAATGGTGTAATTGAATATTGTTTAAGAATAAAAAATTTGGGTCAAATTGAGTTAAATTTATAGACAGTATTTTTCTATAAACCAATTTCTTTATATTTGGTTGTATAATGTAAATATCACTACAAATGTAAACGAAAGGATTTTAAAAAAGGAAGTGAAAGAATAATTTATAATTTGTAACATTAACGAATGAAGAACCTATAAATGAAATTTATTGTTTCCTTTTTAAGTATCAACGCCTAATTTTTTATTGTTTCTACAATTAAAGGTCTTGAAGTTTCTAAATCTGTATCAACCATTTTTTAATTCAATAGCAAAAAGTCGTTTACTGGTTTTAACAGTAAAGATTTACTAATTCGCAATAAAAAAGACTACTAATTTTTTAGTAGATTAAAATGAATTAGTAAAAATTTACCAATTTTTTAGTAGACTATCATTTTTCAGTAAAAGCTTACTTTATCTTTTAGTTTACTGATCTTTTTTTTAAATCATTTTTTATTAAATTTTTATTAATCTTTTAGTAGAAAATCATTTTTTATTAAAACTTTACTAATTTTTTAGTAGAATATCATTTTTTAGTAGGAAAAGCGAGTAATCGTCAACTAAGATATTTTTCGTACACTTGCCAGATATTCTCAAATATTCTGTAGATATTTCCATATTCAATAATTTCCTGAAAAATTTTTTCCAATAATATTCCATATATATAAAAATATTCATCATTAGTCTTAAGTATTCTTAAATATTCTTAAATATTCTTAGACATTCTGGGGTACTCTCTAATAAACTCAATATTTTTATTAATAATATACCTAAGTATACTTAAGTATTCTTAAATATTCTTAGATATTCTTAAGTCTTAAGTATTCTTAAATATTCTTAAATATTCTTAAATATTCTTAGATCTTCTGGAGTACTTTCTAATAAACTCAATATTTTTATAAATAATATAACTAAGTATTCTTAAGTATTCTTAAATATTCTTAGATATTCTTAGATATTCTTAGATATACTTAGACATTCTTAGATATTCAGGAGTACTCTCTAATAAACTAAATACTTTTTACATATCTTCTATATTTCAGCTTAAGAATTTTTAAGAATTATGCATCTTTCACAAAGACAGATAATTTCTTGTCTACTTTCTTCCAAATCTGCCATGGATGACAAAAATCTACTTTATTTTTATATTAAATATTCTTATACATATTCAATGATATTTTCGAGAAATCCATTACATTAATAAACTAAGTATTCCCAAGTATTCTCAAATATTTTTACTCCCTTATAGAAGAAGCTTTGTTACTGTTTCAGTAATTAACCAACTTTTCGATATTGAATGAGTAGAAAATTACTAATTCAAATTTAGAAAGGATAAGGCTGTAAATGAGATTAGCATCGAAAGTAATAAAAGAATGGTTTGTAAATCTTTAAATGTTAAAATACGTTTTAATGGAAAATTGGAACTCGTTGCTTGATTCTAGTACTTTTGAAAATGCATTTAAAATTGATTCTAAGCGCATTCGTTAACCGATAATCAAAGACGGAAATAGTGGAATAAGGAGCTTCTTTCATTCGCGGTAATTTTGTGTCTGACTTTATTCATCCTTTTCTACTCAACTCTTCCAAGCTGCATAATCAACGTGCACTTTGTTAGAATTATTGAACACCACTCTCTCATTAGCGACATTATATATATAACTTCATAAAAGAATATTATTTTCTCCTCAATTTTGCTGACAATTGATTTTATATATCTCACGCTAAATTCAGTTCTGTTGCCGAAATTTCTCTCTCATTTATCTCAAATCTATTATGTTAGTCTTTATCAACAGTCGCGCTTTCTTTCATTAAAATTTGTTAAATTAAAAAAATACACACTCCAAATATTCTTTATGCTTTATTCATTATTACTTTTCACATTGTTTCCACATTTTAATCATTCTTCTCTGCCTTCTCTTCTGTATTATTTTCTTCATCATTTTGTGCATTATATGCCGATTTTTGCATTTTTTTCTGTCATTTTGATTCCTATTTTGTTTCTTATTTTTCGTGTTATTGTCTGTCTTGTTATCTCTTATTTTTCGTAAATTTTTTCAAATCCTTTCCTTTTTATTTCATCCATCATCCAAATTGTGTTTTTATCAATTATTTGATTTATTCGTTTATTTTCTGTTTGATCGAATTTCCAGTAGACAGGCTTCAATTATTATTTATTTCTATACACTGAATTTTCTAATTTATTTTAATTTGAACTTTTCAGGCATGCTTTGAGAATATTTCAAGTGTATGAAACCGATGTTTTATACATGTCAGTGCTCATTGAAATTTTAGGTCATGAATATAGTAATATTGTGAATATATCTTTGTGTGTTTAGTGCTCTCTTGGTCAGCAAAAAAATGCCATTCTATCTATTTTAAAATAAAAAAGAGATATCTGCAAGAACTTCATTTTACAGTTTATGAGAAAACGGCGTCCAAGTTTCAATTTTCTTCTTTTACAACTCACATATTCTACGAAATTCAATGGAAATTGCTTTCTTATAAATTTGTAATCAAATTCCTTTCGAACGAACTTCATACTTTTTCCACTTTTCTCTCTTTAAAATTATAATGCAAATAGAAGGGTTTTCTTTTTCTACAATATTTTTATTAATTACATCCAACGAACTAATTTATTCGTTTACAATGTACTTTATTTCTTTTCTATTTTTATTATTTGTTTATTCATTCGTTAATTCGCTCGTTCCTTCATTTATTCATATATTCATTCATTCGTTTATTCATTTATTCATTTATTCATTCATTCGTTCATTTATTCATTTATTCATTCATTTATTCATTCATTTATTCATTCATTTATTCATTGAAAGCCTGCTACTACAAGCCTGCCTACTTTTAAATAAAAATGTATTTACTATGTCCAAAAAAAAATACGTTCAATCAATTTTGTAGCAATTTGAGTTTCACTGAATCTGTTACTTTGTCTGTATTCAGAAATAAAGTGCGAATAATGAAATTATTGTCAAATTGATTTATATTTGATAACGAGTGTGACAAGGGAGAAAAGAGTGCAAAAGTGATGTTCGAAAAACTTATTAGTAAACTTGGTATTCTTTACTTCCTTTTTATTATTAAGTTTTTAGTTTTTATTAACAGGCAAAAGTACTCTTTCGTGTTATCTGTCACCTATATAGAGCAGAGTTTTACACGCGAGAAGCGCGTAAGGGTTCACCTCAGGGATAAGGAAGATAAGAAGTAATTGAGTAACGAGCCAGTGTTTAACTGCAAACATTGCGAGAGAAACTTAGTCCGCTCCAAGAAGTATGAGTATATGAAAAATTGCTTTAAGAGTACGTGAAAAATAATGTGCAATAAAGCAAACAAGTTATGAGAAACTGCAGATCTGCTCGATCTGCAAAAAGTGCTCGCAATTTACTTTCAGCCAATAAAGTAATCAATTTACAAAAAGCAAATGTAAAATAAAAAATGTACTTTTTGAAAATATAGACAAAATTAATTTGAAGCAAAAGAAAGCTTCCTCTTGTTTACAATAATAATAATAATAATAATAATAATAATAATAATAATAATAATAATAATAATAAAAACAATAATAATAATAAATAACAATACAAACATTTATTATCTGTACATTTTTCAATACATACTTTATTTTTTATCCCTATTTTACATTTTAATACATCTTCAATTTGATTATATATTCAATAGTAAACAATTTAAATAAAAAGCTATTATAATTTTGCAGAGAAAATAAATATTGTTTTGACGGAAAATAATTGTTATATTTTATAGGGGAAATAATTATTATTATTTTGTAGGGGAAATAATTTTTATTGTTTTGAAGAGGAAATAATTTTCATCATTTTGTAGGGAAAATAATAATTATTATTTTGCAGGGGAAATAATTTTTATTATTTAATAATGGAAAAGTAGAAAACTGTTATTATATAAGCGAGTTTAAAGAATTATCTTTCTATCCTTTAGAATTAAATTTTCCGAAAATTTAGTAAAAGGTAACTTCATTTGCAATTCTAATGAGAAGATTCTGCTTTTCATACTTTTTAAATGCAACCGTATTACACATAATAAACAGTGTTATGCTTTAATTTAAAAAGTAATAGTTCCGGCATTCTTTTGCTATTAGAATAATAAAAAAGGAAAATAATTGACTTTTAATTTTGTGTTTCAGAATTTTCGTGCGGCTTTTACATACTCTCGAGAGTCATATTTTTTAAACGTTTGGATATAAGTTCTTCCACGAGAAAATGACTGGAGCGGTTGCAGATAATCCCTGTCGTCTATCATTAAAACTGTGTTATGAGAAATAATTAACGACTAAATTAAGCTTTTTTTGTACAAACAAGATTCCATTTAAACACGATTTTCGTATTAGAAGGTACAAGTAATTTCACTGGAGAGTGATAAATTCAAAATAATTATACACATGTGTATAATCATCTGGTGAAATAAAATTAGTTTTGAAAGTGTGAAAAAGATAGTAAATTGGAATGGTAGTAGATATTAAATGTAAAAATAGTACGCAAGTAAATTAAATAACAATAATAATAATAATAATGATTTTAATAATTTTAATAATAATAATAATAATAATAATAACAATAATAATAATAATATATACGTATACACATATGTAGCAAAAGACATAGAAAAAGTTGCAAAGTAATGTATAGAAATGATACGAAAATGTTTGAACGAAAAACTGAATTCATTAAATAATGATAGAACTTTTAATTAATAGATAGGTAAATTCATGTTTTTCAAAAGAAAAACGTTTCCTACAAAACATAGCACAGAAAAGAAAAGATTAAAAATAATAAAAATGAAATTGAAAACCCCTTTAATTCTAATATCTATGTATCAAAAAATAAACCGAAAAATGTTGCAAAAGATTTTCAATCTGTTGGCATAATTTTTAATTAAAAAATTGTTTTATATTATTTCATGAAATGAATATTAATATTATATCGCGTTACATTTTTTTTCCTTTTAGAAAGAAGTTAAAAACCGAAAATTGATTTTATTAAAAATACGAAAATATGTGTTTTTCAAAACTTTCGGACTTTTTTAAATATCGACTAAAAACTTCTTTCAAATTCGCATATATTTCAGCAATAAATGATACTTTAATTATTATTTAATTTTTTCTATTTCAAAATTCAATAGAGATTTTTAGTCCTAAATCCTGTAACTTTTTTATGTCTTAAAACTTTTAAGATTTCTTTTTTAATT
>WNHD01005187.1:0-21860 GCA_011057455.1 Ganaspis sp. Gsp50 | reverse complement strand
TGATATACTTCAGACCTTCTTCAAAATACTTCAAAATATTTAAAAATACTTAAAATGGTTTTAATATTAAAAATAATTACCTTCAGTAATTTAAATTCTATATACAATTATTTTTGCAATAAACCTAAGAGCACTAATTAAAAAAACTTTCATTTTTTCAAATGTAATTCAAATCCTTACAAAATATTGAAAAATTCATTTTTTTAACGTACACACACATTCACATACAAAATATCAAGAAAATTTGTCTATTTTTTTAACGAAAAAATTATTTACTTATTACGTTCTTTAAGTGCTTAAATATTACAATGTTATCCTTTTTTCCTCTTTCTAAAATCCCCTTTTTATGGAAGAAAAAAACCCCCTTTTTTAAAACTAAAAATCCCCTTTTGCACCTAAAATTGAACGAAAAAACGACTGTGATCCCTGAAAAAGTAGTCAATTTCTACCATTATATAAAAAGTAGTCAATTTCTACCTTTCTAAAAAGTAATTAACTTCCACTATCATAAATATATCACAGTGTTCCGTAAGGAGAACATTCCAAAAAAGCGAATCAAAACGTTGCAAATCAACATTTTGATTCGCTTTTCTGGATCAATTTGATCCTCACGGAACACTGTGTATAAAAGAAGTAGAAAAAATAGCTGAAAAATTTCCACTATCATAAAAAGAAGTAGAAAAAATATCTGAAGAATGTCCACTATCATAGAAAGAAGTAGAAAAAATAGCTGAAGAATGTCCACTATCATAAAAAGTAGAAAAAATAGCGGAAAAATGTCCACTATCATAAAAAGAAGTAGTTTTGTTTAGGAAAAAATATCTGTATTTGCAAGTAAAGCGGCACAGGTGTTGATATTAGTTAATGTAATTGCAATAAATAATTACATGTACCTCGAGAAGACTTCCAAGTTTCTATATAGTGTGCGTAAATTTCACGTTTTATGCAGAAATGTATGCAACAAATATTATGCACATTTTCACATAAGATTCTTAAAGAAAAGTAGAAAAAGAAGACACTCGAAAAGTTTGAGGTGACTGCGTGGGCTCTTGTGATCATCATAACAAAAGCTCCGAGCAAACATTCACTCAATTTATTAGCTTATAGGCATGTTACCTACTACCACCTACGACAACCCTGCACACAACATTATGACTGCAAGAGGCACGACCTCCATAGTTGCTACTCAGCGTGCGCCGGTTGCTCTTTTACTATTATTATTGCCAGGTTCAAAGGAGGGATTCTGTTGGCGAGTCGTAAACTTGAAAAAATTCTGTTCCGCTACAGAGACGCAAACGCGACTAGCAGTGTTGCGACGTTGCGCTCGTAAATTTCTGCGACTGAGCGAATCCGTTAAACTGGCCAAGTGTCCCGGGTCCGCGAGATCCCGACAAGAGCAACGTGGGAGAGTCAAATGATGATTTAGTTAGGCACCGTTCACGCTTCACGATCCCTGTTTATATGCCCATATCTTTTGCGCAGGAAGTTCTTAAATTGCCAACGAAAAAAGAGGAAAATAGCAAAAAGTACACAATATCCGAAAAAAGTGATGCAAAATTGAAAAATATGTTAGTCGTGAATATAAATATGTAGTCGTGAATTTTAACAAATGACGGTTCTAATTATTTCGAGATTTGATATTATCAAATTTCTTCCGTCATTTCTTGAAACAATTAAATTGTTTCAAGAAATGACGGTTCTAATGAGTTCATCCCGATAATCCTATCCGTGCAATTATGTAATTAAATTTATGGTACACATTTCCATTTTATAGTTTTCAATTTATAAGATTCGTATACGAATCTTATACGAATCTTATAAATTGAAAACTATAAAATGTTCACTCTTAAAGTTTCCATAGTCCCTTATTAAAGCAAACATGGAACTGGGATTTCATATAAAAGAGTTGGCACCAATTGAGAATATAATTTTTTCAGTGTGAAATTGCATTTATATCTCGTTATTGATGCAGTTGTCAATAAATTACATACATCTGCTTGTAAATTACGGACATAAGGAACGACTTGTCGCCTTTCAATTTACATGTATGTTGTTATATCCTCACGCCGATTTTGCTCCTGATTATTTGATCGGGCACTTTGCATACAGATTCGATATTTTCATAAATCCACATGGCATTCTTTCGCCTCAATGATGCAGATAATCTAAACGCGTCTGTGCAATTATATGAGCAAGATTTTTGTCATAAAACTGTCGCCACGAAATCGCTGGGTTGTATAGTTGCGAGACAAGCTCATACGATTCCAGTCGTAATTTCAATCAGGAAATAAAATATGTCTGGTGATATGTATATTTTTGCCCGGATGTCGGATTCAACTATGGATCAAGGTTCATTATCCGGTCGATGACACTCTCACTTGAGAATAAACAAGTTTGATCGTAATTGTTTTTCTATCGCTATTCTAATGTGCCATCAAATGTTTCTCTATATATTATTGCTCTGAGTTTTATGAGTGTTTAAACTCTTTAATAGTTATATATACATACATACATACATACATACATACATACATACATACATACATACATATACATACATACATACTTTAACTATATATAGTTATAGTACATGCTGCAACTATATATAGTCAACTATATATAGTTATAGAATGTATATACATACTATAACTATATTATTTTAGTACGTATATGCGTATATATATATGTGTATATGTATATGCGCTTCATGAAATCAAGACATAGATTTTAATGATTATTCGAAAAACGAAAAAGATTCAGGAACCGGGAGAATGTAAGTAGCGTAATAAAAAAATTGTAAAAGCATACATAAAATCGTGAGAAGTGATAAATGAAAATTAAGCAAATTTTAACCGAGTACACGCAAAGTTAGGGTTTTTAAAATGCACTTCGAGTATTAAGTTTACCTCGAGCATAAGGTCTAAAAGAATGATTGATGTACAAACGTCACGTAAACGATGGAAGATAATCCTAAATGTAATCCGGTTTGATTGAAACTCAAATCGTTCTTTACCTTGACACACTTTTTTTTAAACCTTCAATTTTACGTAAAGTTTCTTCATTACCCAAACAAATGTTGATCATTATCAATCAATGTTTGAATGCCTGTTGCAAAATTTGTAGAAAATTGTAAAAAATACTTGCAGAATTGAAAATTATGCTTATT
Organism: Ganaspis sp. Gsp50; assembly: GCA_011057455.1. Classification (NCBI taxonomy): domain Eukaryota; kingdom Metazoa; phylum Arthropoda; class Insecta; order Hymenoptera; family Figitidae; genus Ganaspis; species Ganaspis sp. Gsp50. The sequence continues at coordinate 18,694 of WNHD01005187.1, read as the reverse complement.
ATAAATTCAAAAAGGTTTTTTATAAATTCAAATTAATATAAATTCAGCTGTCGAGTGTTTTCTTTCTCTTCAATTCTTCTATTGATATATTTTGGTCATTCCAAATAAACATTTTAAACACAATTAAACATTTGTACATTTTTAAACATTTTGGCTATATTAATAATAATAATCGACAAATCAAATAATGTATACGAAACATGTTTTTGTTATTAGAAACTTTTTGTAAATCAACTGTTTTCAAATACAGTCAACTCTACGAATAGTGCCGATTTTCTTTTGTTCTCACTCAATCAAGTGAGGACGTTCAACGTCCTTTGTTTCCTTTGTGAAAATCAGCGGCACTATTCGTAGAGTTGAGTTTACATTGATCCGAAACTCACTCACAATGAAATAAATGTGGAATTCGTTTTAAAAACAAATGAAATTGGTTTTGAAGAGAAATTTGTATTTCTTTTTAAAAAAAATCGTATTTCCTTTAAAAGAATCGTATTTCTTTTTAAAAAAATCGTATTTTTAAAAAGTCGTATTTTCTTTAAAAGAATCGTATTTTTTAAAAAGTCGTATTTTCTTTAAAAGAATCGTATTTTTAAAAAATTGTATTTCTTTTAAAAGAATCGTATTTTCAAAAGATTGTATTTCTTTTAAAAGAATCGTATTTTTAAAAAATTATATTTCTTTTAAAAGAATTGGATTCATGTGACAAACAAAATTTAAGACTGGAAAAGAATAATAGTTCCATTACAAAATGGAAAATATTATTTTTGAATGATTAATTTCAATTCTTACCTGTCCGTGTTTGTCCATGTCATTATTGGTGAGTTTGACTTTTTCGAAAGAGACGACCTGCTTCCGAAGTTGTTCCCCTTTGAATGGTGAATCGGGATGAACGTACAGCCTGGCAGGAGCTGGTGGATCAGCTTTTCCGGCCACCAACCAAGAACTCCTGTGATAGGCATATCGGTACCTTTTATTGTCCACTGGTACGATATCCATCAAAACGGCGTAATGCCCGTCGGACCTTAATCCACTGAAGGACACACGACAGGTCGGAAACATTCGTCTGTCAAAAAAAAGAATAAAAATAGTATAAAATGATATGTCGGATTATTATCTTGATGATACTTTCATTTCAATTCAAAATCTCAAGAATTTCATGCTCTTCTTCTTCTCTTATTTCCCGCACATTCTTTGTTTTTAAAAAAAACAATTGACCGTCGGTAACAACTCTTTTCTCAAGTTTTTCACAAATGTTGCATAATATAAACAAGTTTTTCCTCTTGACGCGAAATGTCAATTTTTGGTGACAAATCTCTATATTTTTATTGGAACGGATTTTTTGCAACTTTTTGTAGGATTGGTAACTTGTGCTCGTGGTATTTTGATAAAGTGTATATTTTAAAGAGACGTAAATAGTTATTCAAAAGAAACAGCTTGGTTAGTAGAAACAAACAGTAAATGTTGAAAGAAGGCAAAAGCAACTTTAAAAGTGAGTTACAAAAAGTGTTACATATAAAAAATATACTCTTATTGATGAGAATGTAAAAGTTTCTTTCACAGAAAAAAAGAAGTGTAGTTTTAACCCTAATATCCGTGTCAAAATAAGCTGCATCAATTTATATTGATTTTCAGTTCATTTCTGGTTTTAACACGAATGCAAGTACTTTTCTAAAACTATTTGCATCAAATCGAACACTTATTTTTTTCTGTGTTTGTAAAGAGAAATGTCAATTCTTTTTGCTTCCTTATACACTGTAAAAACAATGTGTCTCAATTTAAGACGTTTTGTCCTCACTTTTGAAACGTTTAATGTCAAAAAACACGTCAAACGTTTCAAAAGTGAGGACACAATATCTTAAATTGAGATACTTGTTTTTAGAGTGTAGAGGAAGCATTGTAATCGTGACCACTTTTGTGAATTATTGTATGAATGGAAAAATGAAGTGTATATATTCATATATATATGAATTCATATATATATGTATGTATGTATATATATATACACTTCATGTATAAAGTAGAGGTTGTAACGGAATGTCTGTCCGATTGTATGATAGGGAGGAATTTTATGATAAAAGGTTGCGCATATTGACGTGAGTGAATAGTCGTAACTTAAGTATTCAAGTATATTAAAGATAGTATATTCTCTTTATGATAAATCTAGAGATCAAACTGCTTTCTAGTGGCTAGCGAACGCCTTCACGTCTAGTCTGCTCGTGCCTATCCGCAGGCTTTTCAAGCATCGTTACGTGCGAGTCACCCTTGAACCTCGTTACACGCAGTCGTCTCAACACCTTCGGCTTGGAACGCATAAACGCACGTGCCACAAACTCTTGTCTCACTATTGCCTGTAAGTAGACGTGGTGATTATGCGACTTGTAAAATCTCTCGAGAGCAGACTCAGCTTCATACAGACACACTTTCCATGTCATCTGTGTAACCCTTGTTTTTAGTTTTCTCCAATTTTATTGTTTTCGTTGTTGTAAAGTACACTCAACATTTGTTACGTTTAGATGCTGACAAGTATGGCTATACCGTTTTGTATACAAAACGGTAGTTATTGTTGGTTTTCTAAACTTATTGTTTTTCCTGTGTATATAATATCTGCTACTACTTCATAGTTTTTATTTACTTTTTATTTCCCGCGTAGAAAAATTTCGTGGCGCTAGCTAGCAGCGCTAGATACATGGTCATTTTGCATACAATCTAGCGCTGCTAGCTAGCGCCACGTAATTTTTCTACACGGGTTACTTTCTATTTATTTTTATTTACTTTCTATTTATTTTTATTTACTTTTTATTTACTTTCTATTTATTTTTATTTACTTCATAGATTATTAACAGAGAAACTCATTTTTAGAGAAAAGGAAGATGATGAAAAGATTGCGGGGAAAAAGAAATAGGTTAGGACAACCCATAAAGTGCCCAGGAGTGTGTAATTTAGCAAATGAAAGCAATGGTTTTGAGAAAGAGGCTGAATCGAGTGGTGATACGTGTAAAAGGAAGCATATGTTTGTCCACAGACGATTACCGACAGATCTAAAAAATTCTCAGAGGTCTAAAAAAGTTGGATGCTTTTTTCAATACTTGAAAATATTCTTGGTGTACATTGTTTTTCATTCAATAATAGCAGCTTTGATAAGACATCATAAATATTATCCACATTTTCTCTCTGCGCAACTCTGTGGATTTGTGACTATTTTACTATTTCCGATTTGGAACAGACGTAGAAATGTATGAAAAAGTCCCAATATAGTTTTTCAATTAAATCCTCGACATTTTGAAAGTTGGTTAATTTTTTTATATTATGATTTTAAATCTATTTAAACTGATTTGGAAACACGGAGAAAAAATGCAAGTGAAATTTGTCTAATTTAGTAGAGAAGTGAATACATCCTATAGTGATTTATCTAATTTAACTACTTATCACTTAGAGTAATTTTTTTTTTATAATAATAATAATAGTAATAATAATTTATAATAATAATAATAATAAAGGCCTGTTTAGCCTTTCAGTCTTTTACATGTACACTTAAAGTAATATTTACCTAACATCATTTAAGAAGTTGAATGAATTTAGCGATCACTTGAGTAATTTTTACCTAAGTTTTAGGCTCAGTTCACTTCCGGTTTTTCTCCGTGTCTTGGGAAGGTTTCGTTTAGCTGATTGTTTTGAATAGATAAAGCAATACACGTTTTGGGTTTTCCTAAATTGAAAGTAACAAATCTAGATAATGAGAATACATGTTTTCCAATTTATTTTAATTTCTGAAATATAATGAGAAAACATACATTATAACGTATATCGTTGGTAATTTTTTTTCTAGAGATTTGGGGCGGCCCTGTTTCCCTAAAATTAATCTCTGGTATTAGATTCGAAAGGGAACCGTAACTAACACTAATACCTGCCTAAAAGACGTGGGCAATATTTCTTCTGACAAAGGGGAAATTAACCAAGTCAGTAATTAGGCGAAAACGGCCAACACTTGTCGATCAAACCAACACTTTTTGACAGTAAGCAAACCACTTCGAATTGGCTTTTGATCCTCCTATAAAAGGTCTTGAAAAGTAATTTTCAAATAATGATTGGCGATCTTCAAAAGGGCAAAGTGTAATAAACTTTGAAAAATTGTATATTATAAATATTTGGATTTTGCTATTATATATAATTATATAATAGCAAAATTACTATAGTAATTCTTGCACAATCATCTTGACCCCAGAAAATGGGGCAATAATGTTCCTTTTTGCGATAATTTTGCAAAATTTGCTAAATTTAAATTTAAATTTTAATTTAAATTTGTAGGGTGAAGTTTGAGCTTTAAAAATTCGTAATTTTATATACTAATAATTACAACTGTGAATAAAAATTGCAACTGTAAGTTACAACTGTGAATAAAAATTGCAACTGTAAGTTACAACTGTGAATAAAAATTGCAACTGTAAGTTACAACTGTGAATAAAAAGACGATAAAATATGAACATATAGAACAAAATTACAAAGATATAAAAATGAAGCTTATAAAAATGGGTTGTGAAGAAGGTTAAACAAATGAATTACGGAAGCATATTGAATATTATACTAATCCCGAGTAACCATCTGAGTTACTTAACTGTTTACTAAGCTAACGACTCCACAACCCTGCCAGGTGGTGTTATTATTTGCGTATATTATATACATATTTCTCTGGCTTCTCTCTCTTTCTCTAGATCACACTCTTGTAAAAGGGTTTTCTTACTCTCTCTCTCCTCCCTTAAAACTGAAGCTCATATAAGTGTCAGTGTCCAAACACGAACGTTTTCGTGCACATTTACCCCGCACATTAGCACGTGTTGGTGTATTGCTGATGAAGGGTTCGCGTGACGACTATACGCGGTATCCTCCTGTATCCTGTCTCTCCTGACCTGCTCGTCCGCACCTCGGTGAAGTTCACAGTTCTTGTCAGTCGGTGGAAGGCCTCAAAACGACTTTTTAACTTGTAATTCACGCTTAGTGCAGCCGAGGAGGCAAGATTTAAGATATGAGGGAAATTAGCTACACTAGAATCGATTTATGTTGTTATTTTTTTTCAAATGTCTCGCCACTAATCAAATATAATCAGACGTTGCTGACACGTAATAAATTTGATACTTTATTTACAAAATTAACGTGTTCATTTCTAAAGAAAAATTAGGTTAACATTTCTTTGATTTTAGTGATTTCGATATATCAGTTAAACATATCGATGGTCAATTAATTGATATCTTGAATAATTATTGCTCAGAATTGTTATGCAAAAACTTTGATGTGATTTTGTTCTCTAATTTTGACTCCTTGGTTAAAATTGATTTGCTTAGTGCACGTATATCTCTCTGGGAATTTTGATTCTTTGGTTAAAATTGACTTGCTTAGTACACGTATATTAAAATTTTGATTCTTTGGTTAAAATTGATTTGCTTAGTACACGTATATTAATAATCGTTTAAGGTTTGCTTGTTTTTCATAATTAAACACCAGTACTATAATTACAAACTGTATTACGATAATTAATCAACAGTATTAATCAACATTGTATTTGAATTGCTATATAATTACATTCAACAGTTGATATCAAGATATGCAAACGTATTATTATAAGAATATTTTAAAAAGATCTTGAGGCTAAACTAGCAAAGAACAATATAGGTACTGCTTCTACTTTTGTCTATCCATATTTTTTAATAATTAAATGATTGAATTGATTTTTGATAATACGATTTTAATAATAAACGGTTTTTCTACTAGGTTTAACCTAGTTCTATTACACACATATATATATATATATATATATATATATATGCAATCTATTATTGTAATACAATAATAGATTTCAAAAATACCAAGGAATCATCTTTTTGCAAAATATAAAATGCAAAATTTAAAAGGCTAAATAAGACACATCAATTTGTCGCGAGATATTGGTGTAAAGTTTGTTGAATGTGCGTGAAATTTGAGCATTGAGCTTATAAATGCGATCGATAGTATCGCGAACGAATAGCATCGTTAGCATACAGCATTGGGTTTGTATGGAATTCCCGTTTAACAAACTGTCAGTCTTGGGTGACAATACGAATTCGGACCAATCAGGTGGAATTGTAAGGCCCACCAGGGGGCCAGGATAGCGTCCTGGCGCTCTTCAAGGACCCGTTCTCTCTCGAATCTTTCCCACGTTGGCACCCGCCTTGCCAGCTCACTTTGACTCTCTTTCTCAGATCCCTTCTCCAATTCTTGGCCTCAATTTTATCCGCGAACAAAGCCAATTTCAAAGTCGACCTTGCACCGTAAATGTGCTTATTTTCATTCAATGCTTCCTAATGCCAAAAATTCCATTTTCACACCACATTGAGAAAGTGACATTCTTGCTGAAAAATTGACTCGATTTTTGTTGATCAACTTTTTTTTTCCATCTTTTTGCACGGAGAAAAATCGCAAGTGAAATATAGTTAATACACTGAGAAAACGACTCTGTTAATATAGCACCTGCAAACTTAGTTGCTAAATTTAACCGTTTACTCGGTTAAATACAAACCGTTTGTAAAACGGTTACTTACAAGCAGCTGATGATTATATGTAAACGTGTTATTTGACTAAATTTAATCAACAGAAGTTTGCAGGTGCTATATTAGCAGTGTTTCGGTTAATTTCAACTGACCCAATTTCTCAGTGTAGTAAAGTGTACCTAAATAGTTTAGTTGAACTTGTTAGGTAAACATTACTCGAGTACTTGAGTGAAATCTACTTAAAAAGTTGAGTGCATTTTACTTGACAAGTTCACAGAAAAAAACTGGGCTCAAATCTGCTGCGACTCAAGTTGAGCCTTCCACCGTACTCAACTTGGGCCCAGGTTTTTTCAGTCTTGAGTAGGGAATGTAGTTCATTTTTTCAAAACTTATGACTTAACGTTTTTGGTAAACACTTGCGATTTTTCTCCGTGCGTTACGTGGTTTGTAAGAATCACATCCGAAACAAGTAGATTTGTACTTATAACAAGTACGTATATATACTTGTTGTAAGAGTTTTAGATGGTTGTAATAGTACTTTTATTTTGATGCAATATTGTTCTTCTATTGTAGTATATTAATATAACATATAGCTATTGTAGCATATAGCATACAGCTATTGTAGCATATAGCATACAGCTATTGTAGCATATAGCATACAGCTATTGTAGCATATAGCATATAGTTATTGTAGCATATAGAACATTGTCTTTTTTCGCGAGAACAATAGAATCATAAAACTAACAGAGTGATCAATTTCTGTATATGGAAGATGTCCATGAATAAGGAGCTAATGTGGTTTAAAGTAAGTTATAACAAAAGCGAAAAATTTCATTACTTACGATCCCACGTGGGCACTGACACAAAGGCAATTAATCATTATAATGGTTTGGCGAACGGTAAAAAATATAGTCGCTTCCTGATAATTAACTTCATAATCGTCCAAGCTACTGCTTTTTTTGATGAGGCGAACCGTTAATATTGACGCCTAAAACCAATTACAGAGGGCGAAATTACCTACGTAATAATTAAAAAATAAAAGAGATTGACAATGAGACCTGTTCAGTGAAAGTAGTCTTTCAAGGTCACGGCTCTTGTGTACACTTGCACCCTAAATGATAAATTCAAATACATATAAATTATTATTATATCATTATTGTCATTACTATTATTATTATTATTATTATTATTATTATTATTATTCTGCCGTGCGAAATAAAAACTTAGGTAAGTAACAATACGAGCATTGTTGTTTACCCAAGTTTTTATTTCGTACGGCAGTATTATTATTATTATTATTATTATTATTATTTGTAGATAATTTAGAAAATTCGATTGATACCGACCAAGCAGACATTTATTAAATGCCTATAGAACTCTTGGTTTGAGTTCGAATGATGCTTAAAATTTAATTCGATGTGGTTGTCGAAATTAAATTCTTATTATTATTAAATATTATTATTATTATTATTACCATTATGATTATTGTGCGTTTCATTATATCCATACGTTTACATATATCTCATAATTTTGACGCGGTCACGCATATAGAGACAGGCGTGCAGCTGCGGCATGAACTTTATTAGCATACCTATAAAAATGGACACGATATACCAACATTGGTGTATGTAATGGGGGATTATAAATTATATCTAGGACTCCCTTAAATATCTCGTAAAAGTTCAAGTGAACGCGCTGATACTCGGCAGCGGGTTTTAATTGTCCAGTGGTCATTTATCATAAAAGGCGTGGCTCGGCTCTCGCTTTTTTTTGGTTATTTATCTTCTTTTGGCCATTGCTACCCAAGCGTGAACGTCAACAGTTCTCAAAAAAGGGCTCACTTCCTTAAGGATAAGATCAAATTAATTTCTTTTCCTTTAGCTTTTTTATGGGTTAATCAATTTTCAAGGTGGTCGTATGGGAGGAGCTCAATTTTCGTAGGAGTTTAAGCTTATTATAACACAATACGGCAACTCAGAATTACACATTAAACTATAGAATTTTGTATGAATATTTTATGGATTTTTTTCTACGGCAAGAGAATCTTTAATTCTTTACCTTGTTCACAACTGTTTTTAATTTTGACAAATATTCTTTACCTTGTTCACAACTGTTTTTAATTTTGATAAATTGAGAGATTTTGGTTCTTGAGATTTTGAGTGAAAATTATTCAATTGAATAACAGGAGTGAATTAACAGCTGGTTGTCTGCAGCATTTTTTTTCTAAAAAAAAAGCAAAGGTGTGAAAGTAAGAGGAAAAACGTGTTTGTTGGTAAATTTTGTAAAAAAAAATGTATCTCTGATGATTGGTGTGTTATTACGTGTGGAGTTGCGTGTGGATGGACTTACCTGCCGGTTTTTGTAATGATCATCTCTGTGCCAAGGTCATTGAACTTGTCCCAAAGTTCCTTAGTCTCGAGATGGCATTCGACATCCCTTAATTCGTCGGAATTACAGGTTGTTCTTCTTCGATGTTTCCTCTCGACATCATTGCCATTCTCGTACTTCCGACTCGGCATATCATCGACAAACCCAACCGGTCCTTCTTCAACACTGCTACACTCCTCGACATCAACGTCTACCTCCTCGTCTTCCTCATTTGCAGATTTTTCTGTCCCTTCACTTTCAACCTCACCGATCCCTTCCTCGTCATCGTCTAAAAGGGCCTCGTTCGTCACGACCGTTGCTGTTGCAACAATATTCACTGGCGCTCTTACATCCTCTAAAAATTAAACAAATTTTCCTTATTAATTGATTATATTTGAAAACTAGAAACTTTTTCAGGTAGAGCTTTTGATTTAAGGGTGGAAATTATGTTTCCTTGGCAGTATTGTTCTAGGAAAATAAAGAATACTTTATTGTTCTAGAGAAATAAGAAGCTTCTTTTGTTCTAGGGAAATAAAGAGCACTTTATTGTTTTAGAGAAATAAAAGAGTGCTTTATTGTTCTAAGGAAATAAAGAGCACTTTGTTGTTTTAGAGAAATAAAGAGTGCTTTATTGTTCTAGAGAAATAAAGAGCACTTTATAGTTCTAGGGAAATAAAGAGCACTTTATTGTTATAGAGAAATAAAGAGTGCTTTATTGTTCTAGGGAAATAAAGAGCACTTTATTGTTCTAAGGAAATAAAGATTACTTTATTGTTCTAAGGAAATAAAGATTACTTTATTGTTCTAGGGAAATAAAGAGTACTTTATTGTTCTAGGGAAATAAATAGTACTTTATTGTTCTAAAGTAGTAAAGATTAGTTTATTGTCTTAGGAAAATAAACAATGATTTATTGTTCTAGGGAAAGAAAGAGCACTTTGTTGTTTTAGAGAAATAAAGAGTGCTTTATTGTTCTAGGGAAATAAAGAGCACTTTATAGTTCTAGGGATATAAAGAGCACTTTGTTGTTTTAGAGAAATAAAGAGTGGTTTATTGTTCCAGGAAAATAAAGAGCACTTTATTGCTCTAAAGAAATAAAGAGCACTTTATAGTTCTAGGGATATAAAGAGCACTTTGTTGTTCTAGAGAAATAAGAAGCTTTTTTTTCTTCTAGGGAAATAAAGATTACTTTATTGTTCTAGGGAAATAAAGAGTACTTTATTGTTCTAGGGAAATAAATAGTACTTTATTATTCTAAAGTAGTGAAGATTAGTTTATTGTCTTAGGAAAATAAAGAATGATTTATTGTTCTAGGGAAAGAAAGAGCACTTTGTTTTTTTAGAGAAATAAAGAGTGCTTCATTTTTCTGGGGAAATAAAGAGTACTTTATTGTCTTAGGCAAGTAAAAAGTGCCTTATTATTTTAGGGAAATAAAGATTACTTTATTGTTTTAGGGAAATAAAGATTACTTTATTGTTCTAAAGTAGTAAAGATTAGTTTATTGTCTTAGGAAAATAAACATGATTTATTGTTCTAGAGAAATAAAGAGTACTTTATTGTCTTAGTAATGTGGTATTAAAGAAACTTTGTTGACCTGGAGCAAAAATGCACATTTTATGATTTCCTAGCGGCGAATTTAAAACAGTAAAGTGTATTTTAAATCTTTTTTTTATACTTTTGAAATTATTTTATAATCCCAGAGTCTTCTGACCTTTGAAAACTAGTATTTCGGATTAGAAATAATTAAATAACAAAAACATTTTTAAAAAAAACGTAATTATAGTAAATTACAAAATATTGAGATTTATGAAATTAATTATATTGTAGTAACATTGACCCTCGGTATAATTAAGAAAATAATTAATGATGCCCACTTATCGTTTCTGTAAATACAATGCTTCGCTTACATTTTAATTACCTTGATTACCTTTGCTCTGTATAATCTATTTTTAAGATAATCGCGATTCTCCCCATTACTTTTACTAAGTAGAACATTTTTTTTTATCAAATCGTATTCAAAGTTTTTAATAATATACAAATTGCATATTCAACATTTCACATCGTTTTTCTTCCTTTCAGAGTTGAGTGTAAAGTATATTTATAACAGAAGTATAATAAGCAGTTTTAAATAATAAAAAACATGGTTTTGCTTCTAAAATTATAATTAGTTTTGATTAAAAAAAAATGTTATTTTATTTAATTAGAAATTAGTTACAAAAACTTTGTGACGATGAATAAAAATTCTATGTAGATTTATTTTTGTTTTCTATAAATGTTGGTAATATATTGAGCGTATTAATTAAAAGTGTGTGACTACTATCGGGAACTTTTTGTAAAACAGTAAAATGAACTTGTCGTGCTAAGCTGTTAGCTTTTAACATTAATTCGATTTCTATCAATCTGATTAGAACTTTATTTACCTATTATTAATATAGATATTATTTAAACTACAAGACTTTAACTTGCAACATTTTAATACTTATGAATATATTAAAAGCCACGATTACCTAAAAGATCTAATCTTTCCTTGACCATTTATAACTCGTAAACGTAAAAAAAAATGTGTAAAACAAATCAAAACGAGAATCAACTCTTGAATCGTTTACAAAAAATTGAAACTATAAAATAAATAAAAAATTGAATTGGTATAAAAGATTTAAGAAATAATTGCAATTTGTTGCACTTAATTTTTTTTAATCATAAAAATTAGTTCATAAATATTGTTTACTATTTGTATAAGAATCTACCCACGCGTGTAACAAAAATCATTTTTTACAAAAATTTTTCTGGAATAGATGAAACTTTTCATCTTTTTTCCCTGTAGTTTGAAATTGAAATGTTTTGACGCAAAAGTAGTGAAATGTTTGTTAAAGTTTGATTATTGCGGTATTTAATTTTCAATTACATTGATCATCTAACATCGGAGTTGGAATAAACTAGCGACTAAGTTGGTTTGAGGAAGCAACAAGAGAAATCTGCGACCTCTCTATATGACTCATTTATAAGGTACATTAACTTGGAACATTACACGCTTCTGGCATAATCCTTAGATAATTCTGTCGCATTAAACTTCTCCTGGTACACACCTCCCTGACTTCTTCAGCTACAAAACTGGTTTCGTGTCATTAATTAATATCTACGACCATCCACACTGTCGCTATAATCAATTTTTTTTATCTATCCCTTGTATCGATTTACTCACGATAAATTGACGACAACCAATCTTATGTTGACAATTGCCAATATCAATATAAATCGAGGATTCAGTTCTATCTGAGAATAAATTATATTTCAAGCCACTGCTCGCTGCTAATTAAACAATTTATTAACTCAGTAGCAAAGTTAGTAAACAAGAATTGCACATCATTTTTAACTCTTTACCATTTTTTTTACTTACATTCTCATCAATAATTTTAAACTAAAATTCTCTTCAAGTATATTTATTTGAATTATTACGTGCTGTTTTTTCTTTAATATTTTTTCTATTCATTAAAACAATCATTTTGTATTTATTTAAATAAATACAAAATCATCACCACAAAACAATCATTTTGTATTTATTTAAATAAATACAAAATAATTGTTTTAATAAATAGAAAAAATACAAAAATAGCAATAAATAAATAGCAACAAATTGTGTACAATTAAATTACGTAAATAAATATAAATTATAAATGTGTATAAATTACGTCTTTCGTAAACGAATTTAAGTGTTATTTTTAACGTTCTCAAATTTGAAAAAATCGATCTTCAGTTTTTCTAAATTTTAAAAGTCTCTGAAAACATTTATTGCAAAATAGAAGATTATGTATTTTCGAATACAAAATGATTTCTATTTTTTGCAGAGTCGCGTTTTGTGTCATTAATATAAATGATATCTTGTCGCCTTTAATTGTCGAATGCAAATCAGGAAAATGGAGTTTTTCTCTTGGAATACATTGTATCCAATAAATGTAAAATACTTAACATTGGCGCAAAAATGAATTACATAATAGAGAACTTTTTGTCATGAATACTGCATGCAAAGTGTCACACAGTAATCATGTGCTTTTTTTTGTCAAATCATAAAAAAGTACGTTTATTAACTTTTTCTGTTCACTTTGAATGAGTGTAGTTAATTAAAACATCAGTCCTCCAATATTTCTTTCATCGTTTCACGATAAATATATCATTAGTTATTCGTCGTAAAAATTTATTCTCCAATCCCAAACACGTTCTGTATTCACCTTGGACTAATTTATTTCATATTCTACTGAATTATTTTTATTGCTTAAACACGGGAAAGTCATAAACAAATTTCTATTACGTGAATTTTCTAGAAGTGTTTTTTTGTTGTATCTTTTTTAGTATTTGAACTCGTTTATTCTTGAATGCTTAATGCTTTGGACACGTGTATAGTTTAGAACTGTTTAAAAGGAGCTTTTTGAATGCTTGGAATTTCAGAAAAAGAAAAATGAGAGGGTTGTATTGCAATATTGAAGTAGCGATATTTCAAGATAAATTAACCCCATACAGTGCAACAATGGTGTCTTATAGGTGGGACAAGTGTCTTGTTTTGTGTCTTGTTTTGTGTCTTGTTTTGAGCAAAAATATGTTTTAATTTAAGACATAAGCAAAAACGTCATGAATTTTTGCTTAATATATAAGACACCAAGTTTTTGCACTGTAAATATAATTTCAACAGTTTTTTAAAAGTATCAACTTGATACCAAAAAAGTGTCAGATTGATCACAGAAAGTATCAAATTGATCACAGAAAGTATCAAATTGATCACAGAAAGTATCAAATTGATCACAGAAAGTATCAAATTGATAACAGAAAGTATCAAATTGATCACAAAAGCTTTATCAATTTGATACTTTTAAATAAACTGTGAGAGTAAATGATATGACTGTGTGCAATTTTTAAAACAGAAGTAAGACTTGTAGAATTATAATAAAAGAATTTTTTCCGGAGATTGTAATCTAATATACGACATAAGATAAAAATTGCTCGCTTTTTAATGAATAAATATGATAATTTTCAATCTTGTGCCGGATATACAGAAAAATGGTAGTGCACTACTCACCCGATTAAACTAATTATAAAAGAAAAATGTACAAAGAAAAAAAGAAGCGTAACAATTTATTAGAAACGTCATAATTTAACAGAGAATTGCATTAATAAAAAGTATTGTTTAGGAAAGAAACGAATTGCAACCGGATTTGGTGGAGTAATTACAAGAATGTTTCAACAATCACATGTGCAGTAGATTTATCTACAAAGCACGTACATATATATATACATGTACATATACACATATATATATACATATACATATAATATACATATACATATACATATACGTATACATATACATATACATATACATATTGTATTTACACAAAAGTGCCACAGCTGCTGACAGTCAGTTGGTTGTTATTTGCCGTATTATTTGCTATTGTCGTTATGCGCATCGCCGACTTGTGCTAACAAAGTGATGTTGAAGATGTTGAATTAATGAAGATAATTAATTGATCCTTGGTGGGTCCGTTCTTGCAGGCACGTAACCTAATTAAACCGTCAGATTTCATGAAAACGCACTTTGCGTTAATGCATTTAACGTTAATTACGAGTACGCAGATACGAATCTGCTGACTCGCTACACTCTATGTCGGCAATAAGTCTTCCCTTCGGTATCTTAAATTGGATCCGTAAATAATACGTAGACGCGTTCTGGAATCTACATGCGGCAACTTGTACAGCTCGTCACATTAATTCTCGTCTCTTTATAAATAAAGAATATAATGGAACAAATAAAACTATTGTTCCCGGAAAATGTTGCTAAGAGAAAATGTTACTTGTTTCGCGTTCAGCCTTGCCCAAAGGAAACTATCACTCCCAAGGGAATTTTAAATTACTGTCTTTCTCTTGTATATTAATTGCAATTGCGGAAGCAATAGTATTGTAATAATAATTGTATTGTCATAATAATTGTATCACATTATTGTAATAATGGTTGTAGATCACATTATTGTAACAATAATTGTATATCACAGTGTTCCGTGAGGATCAAATTGATGCAGAAAAGCGAATCAAAATGTTGATTTGCAAGGTTTTGATTCGCTTTTCTGGATAAATTTGATCCTCACGGAACACTGTGTATCATATTATCGTAACAATAATTGTATCGCATTATTGCAATAATTTATCCATGAGGAAGCAACAATGAGAAAACATTAGAATTAGAATTCATTAATATTAATTATTTCGTTGATGCTAAAGACTGAAAGGCCCGTTTTCAACTGTTCATTACTATCTAATCTGAATGAAGGAAACTTGTTCCGAAGACAGATTACATGTGTCGTGACACGTCCTTCTGATACGAGTATTCCGCTCACCTTTAGTGTTTTCATCGCCAAGTAATAATGATAGTGATAGTTGCATTTTACCATATCTGCTAAACTGTATCGCCGTTTATAATTACAACAATAAAGTATCTCTTGATATTTTGCATGTAAGGTGTACATGTATAAAATATGCATCACGTGAAAGTGTATAGGTATACATATATACCGCTGTAGGGAAGCTCCAAGGTGAAAATTGTGCCTTTGTGAAAGTAAACGACAACTGTAAATTGAAATTCAAGTCCTCAGCAACTTTTTGATACTTAACAAATATTTCTTCTAGTTTTATAGAAGTTATATTATTGCTTCCTCATAGAGAAAAATAATTTGTCTTTAGTTTTCTCTTAAATTGATAAATAATATGAATTTGATATTTAATGTTTTTATATAATGTGATGTAGTTTCATAGAACAAACAAAATGTTTTTCAATGCATCACCTGTTAAATTCCAAGGTGATTTGTAATTTTACAAGCTAACAGTTGAATTAAATTGATGAATTGAACTCAAATCGAGCTTGAATTGAGCTTGAATCGAGCCTAAATTGAGCTCGAATCGAGCTTGAATTGGACTCAAATCGAGCTTGAATTGAGCTTGAATCAAGCCTAAATTGAGCTCGAATCGAGCTTGAATTGAGCTTGAATCAAACCTTAATTGAGCTCGAATCGAGCTTGAATTGAGCTTGAATCCGAATCGAGCTTGAATTGAACTCAAATCGAGCTTGAATTGAGCTTGAATCGAGCCTAAATTGAGCTCGAATCGAGCTTGAATTGGACTCAAATCGAACTTGAATTGGATTTAAATCGAGCTGGAATTGAACTCAAATCAAGCTTGAATTGAGCTCGAATCGAGCTTGAACTGAGCTTAAAGTCTACTGTAAAATATTCTCTAAAATATCTACTGTAAAAATTCAACTGAACTTTGTAATTTAACAGCATTGCATTAGAAATTAATAGATTTGCTTTCCTGAGTTGGATTTGTGGTTAAAAAATCTTTTGATGATTATTATTCTTATGATTTGCATCATTTATTATATATTTGTATAATTGCACGCATTTGGTCTGGACAAAATTTTTAGCAATAAAGAGACAAGATATATGTCGACAATGCTTACGAAATAAAAATGTAAAGACGGGTATAAATTGTTTATACATATGATACATATACATATACAGATACATATACATATACAGATACATATACATATACAGATACATATACATATCTTCATATGCTTACTCGTGAATATCAGGCAGATGCAATCATCGATATGTAACCGATTGGCTGTGTATTCGGTTAACTAAAAATATGCACATCTGCACAGAAAATACAATATCATAAAATCGATCCTTGCGCAGAAAAAAGCAGGTTTACTTTTATTTATAATATATAGCTTGGGTTCAGTTCTTGAAAGGAAAAAAATGATAAATAGATAAATAAATAAATTATAAAGTCAGTCATAAAGCGAGTATACTTAAATCCCAGCACTAAACATTTAATCAAAAGAATGATAGAATAACTGAAATTCTTTAAGTAAATGAATTTTAGATTCAATAAAAATGATTAATATAATATTTGTCGGTCGTAATTGCGTGTATTAAATTTAATTTAGAGGAAGGAAAATGTTTATAAATAACTTCATTAGTAACTAGTAAAAGCATAAAATGCTTATATGGACATGGATATTAAATGCAGTGCATTAAAGAAAGAAATCACCAGTAGGAAGTCACTCATTGGCTCGTTTTTATATAGTAGATATTGTAAATTATGCCAGACTGGCATGATTTTACTCAACAATGGCAGCTAAATTAGGTAGCTTCAGTAGGAACTAATAAGTGCAATAAAGTTTCACAGTTTACTTCAGTTATTATCCGTCATAAGATTCTAATGACTCTATTTACCCGAGTTTTATATTCTCATGATCCACGGTCATTGACTTTTAAATGCCTCAACAAAGCCTGCTCAATTGTCAAAGACAGGAAGATTTGTCATTTTGTCTGCTGGTTAATTCTTCTCAAATCTAATGCTGGACAATTTGAAAACTTGATTCTTTTTTAATTTGGAAACTTGATTCTTCTTGAATATGAGAACTTGAATTTAGAAACTTGTTGAATTTGAAAACTCGATTCTTTTTGAATTTGGAAACTCGATTCTTCTTGAATTTAAAAACTTGATTCTTCTTGAATTTGGAAACTTGTTTTTGAATTTGGTAACTTACTGATTCTTTTTTAATTTGGAAACTTAATTTGTCTCAAATTTGGAACCTTGAATTGCTTGTATGAAAATTTCGTTGTTGGAAAATTCTAGTCGTTTGCTCTTTAATTTTAAAAGTTGTATAGTTTGAAATTCAACATTTTGTTGTTTAAACTTGTTTTCGTTGAAAAGGATACTTTGTTTTTACAGTGGCAAATTTACATCGCATTGAATTTGAAAATGTAATACGATGTAATTTGAACCTTATAGACTCGATTTAATATAGTTAAATCAACCTTTGCTTTTTGTGCATTTAAATTCACAACCTAAACTTGCAAAATAAAGGCAAATGCAAGTGTGGTTTAAAGTTACAATGATAATCCAATGGAAACCTCACAAAGGATTTTTAAGCCAACAGAGTACTCGTGGGAAATAAAAATATTCGATAGCTGATTTAAGTGCTCGGTAGCAAAAGACTGTATTTAACGAAAATTACAGTTTATAGAAACAGTTTCAATTTAACAAAACTTTTTTTGCCTTTTTCGGAAATTACTAGTTCGAAAGGGTGTAATTATATCTTATCTAGATTGAGCAATCGCTTGACCAGTTCATTGACGAATTGTGACGAATTTCAATTGTTAAATTGCCTTCTTTTACAATATTTCTCTATCTGCGAATTGGATATCATTATCTTTTTCCTACCCTATAAACATTTTGTTTATACCCTTCACGTAATTTAGTTATTGCAGTTTTTTACGTTTTCGGGTATTTTTCACTTATTCACGAGTTTACGTACTCTCTAAATCTGAATTAGTAGTATTTTTACTCTTAAAGAGTGCGGATTCGTTTACCCTTTGAAATAGTAAGAAAATTAGTAGTTTTCTACTAATTAATAATCAAATTTCTTACTATTTCAAAGGGTAAACGAATCCGCACTCTTTAAGAGTATAAAAATACTTTTTACACTTTATTCAGATTTAGAGAGTATTTTTCATGCACTGAAAAAAAGTAGTAGGTTTTACTACTTTTTAACTATACTCTGAGTAGTACAATAAGTCCTCAACTCAATTTAAAAGAGTGTATTGACTACCATAAAGTAGTTAAAAGAACTATGAATGAAATTGAAACTGCTACTTTAAGTAGTAGATTTTATTACATATAGTAGTTCAGTAGTGCTGTAGTTGTAATTTAACTACGTATTTAAGTAAAACGAACTACTATGTATTAACTACTT
>WNHD01005186.1:0-11106 GCA_011057455.1 Ganaspis sp. Gsp50 | reverse complement strand
TCTTACAGAGTTAAAATTCTTACAAAATTAAAATTCTTACAAAATTAAAAGTCTTACAAAATTAAAATTCTTACAAAATTGAAATTATTACAAAATTAAAATTCTTACACAATTAAAATTCTTACTCATCAACTTTTAAAATCATGAACTTTTACATTTTTGTAAAATTCAAATCTTTTAAAAAATTAAATGCTACAGGAATAATTATTAAGAATATTTTATTTCACACAAAATAAAAATACTTTATTACCAATTAATTAATTTGCAATTTGATATTTAGTAATTAAACAAGTTGCAATTTTTCAATTTTTGCAATTTTTCAATTTTCAGTAGTTAATCAAAATAGAAATAAGAAAAATGTTGAAAGTTGAGTTATAAAACAATTCCACAAAACCAAAAATATTCTCTATATAAATTTGGCAAGCGGGTGTAAGCAAAACTTGAGAAATTGGTCAATTTACCTCTGCGGTAGCAAAATCGCAAGCGTAATGCAAAACCGTAAGTTGCAGAAAGTAAATGATGAACCAGCCTGCCAAGCAGATTTGAATAAGCATCTCGAAGTTATGGTCCATGAAAGCAGTAATGATGAAGTAGACGTTGCTCACAGTATGAGAACTAAGATTAAACAGCCACAATAATAATGGCCAAGAGTATACAGAATTAAGTTTTCTGCTAGCTGTCATTAAATTCTCATGCAGCTTTTCTATCACCTGCGAAAAGAAATAATTATAAATAAAACAAACAAAACCCGGGGTAATTTGAGCCAAAAATGGGATAAATATTCTTAGGCTAGTTTTTAATATTTAAAATATTTTTAAAGAAATACCAGAATTTAACGATAACTCCGAGTCAGGAAAAATAAAATTCTTTAAAATATTTGTTACGAAAATTTGAATTGGACGTTTACTGTAACATATTCAATAAAAATCAAATACATAAAATAAAGCCTCAAAAATTGTTGACGCTTTATAATAAATAAATTTAAAATAAATTTTGATTTATTTAAATAAAATAAACAAATAAAGCGTCAAATAGAAGCAATTCTATAAACAAAATTCAATCAAAGACTGTTTTCATAATTGCCCCTGAAAATTACGTCACAAAACTACTTGTTTTTACAAATGTTTTCATGTTTATTTTATTTTATATTTCTATTTTATTTTGTATTTCTGTTTTATTTTGTATTTTATTTTATTTTGTATTTCTGTTTTATTTTGTATTTCTATTTTATTTTGTATTTCTATTTTATTTTACTAAGCAGAAATACAAAATAAAATTGCATTTTAATAAAATACTATTTTTAATAAAATTGAATGACATTGCTTATACAAAATAAAATTCTTTTCTAAAGACGTGACAAAAATTCTCTTTTGTGAAATTCAATTTCTTCACCCACTTTTGAGTCAATTTTGGGAGAGAAATGCCATCCCGTTTTATTAGGGCCACAGGTCTCAGCAATATTGTTCAAGTGCCTGAATCTTAATCCGATTATGATGACTATGCCAGAAAATTTATAGACGGAAATGCAAGTCGAAATGTAGAGCATTAAATAACTCGTGTTTTGAAGCCAAGTTTCTCGAAAAGCTAAAATGCCGGCTTGATTGATCCAAACCCAAAGTAAGGTATTGAGGGTGATAAGGGTCCACACTTTACTTTTAGTTCCGCTTTCCATTTGCGGAAAACCCAATAAGTGGGTGTCATAATCGAAGTCCTGAATCATCGTCCATACTTCAACCATCCTCCTTCTGGTGCACATTGCTATAAGGATGTTCACTATCGAAGTACCATAATTCAGAACTACCTGCAGAGAAATTAAATTAGTCGATATAATGGAAATTCAAAATGTTCCTTTGCTAAATGAACAATTTGCTCAATTATATTCAGATCAATTACGAGGCTAAAGAATTTTTTTTAAATTTAAAAATCTGGTGGATTGTAGTATTTTGTAGATTAGTCTAAAAAATGTTAGTAAATAAAATGCAAAATGCACTCGGGGTCCAAAAAAATAAAAAATAGTAAATAATAAATAATAAAAAATAATAGAATAAAAATAATATAAACAAAACGTCGAGAAATCATGAAATTAGCAAAAGTCAAAAATTTTATATTAACAAATATTTGATTATAGATTAAACTAAAAAAATATTTGAAACCACATGCTGACGCAAATTTTTCAACAGAGCTTGGCAAAATTTTTGACCTCGACACTTGGCCTTAATTATTAATTAATCTAAAAAATAGAAATCTTTGAAAAGTGGTGCATTTTTTAATTTACTAAAATCTAATTCTTTCATTTGTAAAAATAATCAACAGTATCTATTTTAATATTCATAGAATATTCATATTTAATTAATATTTTAATAAGAAATTTGAAATTTTTAAAATTGATAAAGTTGTGCTTTGTTTGGATTTAATATTTTAATTACTTTGAATTAATTATTACTTTGAATGAATTATTACTTAGAATTAATTATTGCTTTCAATGAATTGTTACTTTGAATGAATTATCACTTTGAATGAATTATTACTATGAATTAATTATTACTTTGAATTAAATATTTCTTTGAATTAATTATTACTTTCAGTTAAATATAAAATAAAATGTTCGTAAAATATATTTATATTTTAATTACTTGGAATGAGTTTTAAGTGAGAAAAGTGAGAACCTCAGGATTCTAAATCGAAAATCTCAGTAGCGAGGATTTAAAAAAATGATCTCTGTCTTTAGTAAATTGAAAAAAATCTCCTTTCTTTTATCCCTATTCTGGACTTGAATTTTTCAACATACCTTCATTTGCTCAGTTACTCCTAAAAGTGGTTGGCCTCCTTGGATGGTAAATTGCACCAAAACTCTAATCAGAACGTATGAATTAAATACAAGGCCAATAATGGAAAAGATTAAATGAATGTTGGATGGGACTAAACGGTCCCCTGAAAAGTGATACGGTCCTAATCCAAAAACACGAATTATGTAAAATGCTGGCGAAATTGCCTGAAAAAGTAAAGAATCCTCTCCGTGAAATTGCAGCACTTCTTTATTACGAAGTATTGGTTTCAGCCTCTTTGGTTCAACTTTTATAAAAAATGTCTTTCGATTCATTCTTCAGTTCTGAAAAAGCAATTTATGATCATATAAATAATAATTTATATATGTCCTATATTTATATTTATATTTATATTTATATTTATCTATATCTTATATTTATATCCTATATTGTATTTATATCTTATATTGTATTTATATCCTGTATTTATTTTAATTATTATTAATTTGTTATTATCATTACCCCGTTACTACATTAATCCACTTAATAAAATTTATTTCATTTTTAGCATTTTTAGTGAGTCAC
This sequence comes from Ganaspis sp. Gsp50, assembly GCA_011057455.1. Classification (NCBI taxonomy): domain Eukaryota; kingdom Metazoa; phylum Arthropoda; class Insecta; order Hymenoptera; family Figitidae; genus Ganaspis; species Ganaspis sp. Gsp50. The sequence goes on along the minus strand of WNHD01005186.1, from coordinate 7,756 downwards.
TACTTTTCTAATAATCTAGAAAACAAAATCTCGTTTGGTTTCTTTATTTCTTAATAAAAAAAAATTGACAAATGATTAATTTGTTTAGCAAAAGGTACATTGTTGTCGCTCAATTTCTTTTATCGATTTGCAAATCACGTTAGAAAAAACTACAATAATAGCGTGATAAAAAGAATACAAAGTAAATTAAATCAAAAATTAATCAGAAATTACAAATCTAAACAAATTATTTTTAACATTTTACAATATATATTTTAGAAATTTTTAAACAAAATATTATATTTTAAAATTCGTTCATTATTATTCAGCAATAATAATGAACGAAAGTAAAAAAATATTGATGTAAAAACTCACCTTTCTATAAAAACAAATTACTTTTCATTCTTGTTTCTCGGTTGGAGTTTCAAAGCTTTTTTAACTCCAAATGACTGTGCATTTTCAGACTGAAAGCATCGAGCTTTAAACAAGAAATAAACAAAATATTATAAATGTACATTTGCATGTCAGCCTTCCGATGAAAAGAGCAGTTAAGCATCATTTGCTACTTGTAGGAGTTTAATAAATTATTAAACTGGGGAAATAAAATGCAAGAGCTCTCAATTTATCAACAAACAGCATTTATCTCATCAAATCAATAAATCAAATGCACCATGAGTGTTCCGTTTGCAAAATATTGTACAAATTTCGACTTTGATATTAATATTTAATATTAATATTACAATAATATTAATACAATAATATTAATACAATAATATTAATACGAATCCTTGTTGAATTGCTTTAATCTTTGTATGAAATCTATCGTCTGGTAAATTAATATTTGGTATTAATAATCATACATTACACATTTGGTATTATTTACTTATAATTACATTTTAGAAACACAAAAGTGAAAACAAAGAGTGTACCGTTTTTAGTAAAAGTGCGTAAAATCTAATAATAACGGAAATGAATAAAAAAATATCACTTTAGTAAAAATGAGTAAAAATGAGCAATGATAAATTGATGATAATGATAAATAATGATAAATAATAAAGTGATAAATAATTATGAATAATAAAATGATAAATAATGATAAATAATTATGAATAATAAAATGATAAATAATAAAAATAAATTAATAATTAAAATCAAACGTAGATAATAAAATAAAGATAATCAAAATAAAATCAATTTTCATAAAAATCCTAATTAGGAAGTTGCAGCAAAATTATCAAATACGTCGTCAGCAAACCAGCGATCTGTAAAAACACAAAAACATTAAAAAATATTCTTTATTTTCGTCCTATTTTGCTCTATTTTGTCATTTTGATAATTTCTTTTCAATTTTAACCAAAAAAAAAAACAAACAAAGAAAAACACTCAAATAAAAGAAAGAATAATAAAGATTTTAAAAAAGTTTCCTTTCCCTTGACCCTAAATTACTCAATTCAAACTTACTGATCGAAGCAATGGCAAATTCACGTAGCAGCAACCGCCTGCTGAGAAGTTCAATTTGTAATTCATGAGATGTATCGTTGATTCGAAATCCTGAGGAAAAAACAGATTTTAGGAATATTTAGAAAAACAAGGTAAAAGTGCAGAAACTTATCGAAAATGTACAATAAACGAAAAGTGAATAATAAAAATAAGTAATCAAATAAGCAACCAAATGAAAACAGAAAAATAAATAAATAATAAAATAAATAAACAGAAAAAGAAATAAATAATAAAATAAACAGAAAATAAAAATAAAATGTAAATTAAATTTACTTTACCTAAAATTAATTCTTTACTGAAAAACTCCAAAAAATTATCGGGAAATTTAAATCACAAAAACTTACTCTTTTTTTGTTGTGATAAGTCTGCCAGCGTTGCCAATTTAGTAAAATATAGTCTATACGATTTGCCTGAGAAATAAAAAAGAAAAATTAAAACGTTTTTAATAAAATGAATATTAATTTAAAAATTAAAATGCATGCCATACCTCAGTGGATGCAAATTGACAGGAGCAGCACAAAACCGCAAGTTGCAAAATGTGTGCAACTATCCAGCCGCCGAGGCAACAGTAAATCGGGAAGTCAACATTATCGATGTCCTTTAATAACCACTGGATAAAAAAATACATGCCACTGACTGCATGAAAGCTCAAATTAAAAAGCCACAATAATAACGACCAATAGTATAATGAGTTCAGTTTTTCACTCGCTTCCATCAAAACACCTCGGAGCTTTTCCACCACCTTAAAATAATTCAAAACCATGCATTAAACACATTTACAATTAAAAAACCTATTCATTAAAATTCACCATTTTAAAACGAAATAACACATTTTTTAAGAAAATTAAATAACTATTATTTTAAAATTAAAATAACTCGGTAGAAAAATTTTAATCGAAATTCTACATTTTTAATTTAAAATTACAAACTGCGTTTTTAATTTCAAATTGCAAAACTGAGTTTTTCTAATTACAAAACTGCGTAATTTAAAATTACAAAACAGCGCAATTAAACCTTATGTTCAAAGAAAAGATTGGAGACCTTTTGATCAATTTTGGACGATGAAATCCAAGTATTAGGACTGCACTTCCAGGCGATTTTGTTTAGATGTTTAAATCTCTGACCTATAATTGCAGTCATTCCGGAAAATTTGATAATAGAACAGGAAGTTCCTATGTAAACGAACATGTAACTAACATTTTGAAATGCACTTTCTAAAAATGCGTACATTCCGGTTTGATTTATCCACAGCCAAATGAAAATGCTGTTAATTATTATCACCCAACCCCAAAATTTAGTTTTTTTATCAATTTGAGGAAAACCTAGTAGGTCAGTTTCGTGATCGAAATCCTGGATGATGTTCCAAATTATTATAAATTGATTTCTGCTCCATATGGTTGTTATCAAGTCGGTAATTATGGTAACGTAATTAAAAACCACCTAAAATGAAAATTAATTTTCACATTTCATTTTCCTTCTTTGTTAATTATTATTTCGTTATTTTTTTAAAGGAAAGAATTTATCGAGCTTTCTGCTCCAAAGATAATTAATTAAATAATTTATCAAGGAACTTATTGTTATTTTTTTATTTTTTTATTTTTTCGTTTTATTTTCTTTATTTTATTTAAAAATATTTGATTTAAAAATAATTTATTTAAAAATATTTTATTTTTATTTTGCTTTACTTTATTTCAATTTATCGTTTCTTATTTATTTTTTCGTTTTTATTGTATTGTATTTTTTTGTATTGTATTGTATTGTAATTTTTCGTTTTTACTGTGTCTTTTATTTATTTTTGTACTCTTCTGATTTATCTCATTTACTCGCTTGTCTTTTATTTGACTTTTTTTATTTTTCTTCTTTACTCAATTATCTTTTAATTATTTTATGCATCCTGACACTAATTTATACAATAAATCTTATCAGATTATTTCTTTAATTTTTATCATTTATCTTTTATTCGTCCAATTAACTTTTATCAGAGCAGTTAATTTTAATATTTGTTTTTTTAATTTGTTTTATAATTGTTTTTGTTATTGTTTCCTCAGAAAGGAAGTTCTTTAATATATCCAATTATTTTTTTTCTACTGTCACTTAGTTTTAAGAAAGTTCTTTTGAATGCAAAGTAAATTAATTTAAAACTTTCTTTTGTGCGTTCAGTTGTCATTAAAACAATTCTTTTGTCTTCATCATCCAGGAATCGAAGAACAGTAGTAATACAAACATAAGTGTTTGTAAAAAATGCCACAAAACAGAAGAATAATTGGGCATTCGAAGAAACTAGGCGTTTTTTCGAAAATCTGTACGGTGCCAATCCCAAGACTCGAATGATATAAAAAACTGGAGATACAGCTTCAAAAAGTGACGATTCTGGTCCATGAAATTTATTCTTAATTTGTTTTTCACTCCAGAGGCCAATCCGATTTAAATGCAACGTCCCCGTTGATAAAAATTCTTTTTCAGGCTCCATTCTTGTTATCTACAACAAAAACAATTATTTTCAATATCAGAATTTACTTTTTGAAACGAGGTCAAAAAGGTAAAATAAATAAAAAGAAAAAAGGGAGAAAAAAAACAAGAAAAAGAGGAAATAAAAATAAACAAAAAAAGGAGAAATATGAAAAAATTGAAGTAATTAAATTAAATTACAAAAAAGTTGGTAACAATTCACAAGTGCAAGGAGACTATTTCGTTGAAAAACGCAAGTTGTGCAAAAATATAATTAAATTTAAATTTCCATGAAACGCTGCTCTTGAATAAGCTAGAATTTTTAACCATATTTTCAAGATTTACTTCTTTAATCACTTTTATTACGATTTTATTATAAAATACAGCAGTTTTTTCTTTATGCACAGAAAAGAATAATTTATTAATTTAAATAAAGATATTTACATAAATTTGTAAACTATGTTTTTGATGTTTACTTTTATATTTATTTTTTGTAACATTCACCGTATTTACTGTTCTAAAATTTATTTCTTGTTCATACATTTTAATTTATTTATTGTATTGTATTTTTTTTATTCATTTACATTAAAGTTTATTTTATTCAGTAACATTTTATATTATTTTTGCTTGTTTCATATTTAATTTTTAATTTTTTTAATATTATTTTTTGTTTATATAATATATAATATTTTATTTATTTTATTTAATTCTTATTATGGTAAAAGAATTTATCACTCGGTAGTCAAATTTATTTAATTCTTTTGAATTTTTATTAATTATTTACAAGAGAAGAATTTAATTAAAATAGACTTACAGAGAAATTGTCTTTTTTCTTTCCAGGTTACATCCATGTCTTCGAATGACAATCAGGTTTGCAATGCAAATAAACGAAAAAATAATAAGAGACGGCATTCGCGTGTCAGTATTTCGCATGAGCAGGAACGCTTACTCTATGTCAGAAGGGATGAATTATTGAGCAAGAAAAACAGACTAAATAAAAACTACACTGAGAAAGTGTTTTCTACGACCTGGGAATACCAGAAGTTTGCAATTTGATATCAATTTTCTTCACAATTCAATTTCCTTCTAAAATTACAACAACTTAACAAATTATAAACTTTCTTTCGCAACTGTTCCTTTAGAAACAATTTTTAAAACAATTATATAGTATTACATTATTTCAATTTTAATTTTAATTAAAATTTCAATATTTTCAATTTTAATTTTAATTAAAATTTCAATATTTTAAATTTTAGTTTCAATTAAAATTTCAATTTTTTCAATAATAAGAAAAAAAAATATTTCGGACCTATAGGTTAAATTGAAATCTATAAAATATAAAAATCTATGAAATCTATCCGTATATTCTATAAAATAAAAATAAAAAATAATAAAAAATATTCTTATTATTTTTTATTCTTTTTTTTCTTTTTTATTCTTAGACAAATGCAATTTTTAATTTATTAAAATAAATATAAAAAAATCGGTTTCAAAATTACTTTAACATATCTCTAGGGAAGATGACAAGTTTTTAAAAATTTAATTTTAGCTTCTGGAGACTTGTTGGAATTTTCTTGGGGGATTTAAAAAATTTGGCCCACCCTCTTTCAGAGCTGGTAATATTACAAAACATAAAAGAATGAGATTCTTCTGCAAATGACGTATTAAGCGTATTTTCTGAAGCGTTTTTTAGGGCACAAGTGAGTCGTATAGCATGAAAGTAGTGCGCAGGATATTTCTGTTATTAATTTAATCCAGCGATAAATGCATGGCGACTGTGAGGCGTCGCGACGTCAAGTCATCAAATTAAACATAATCCCAGTCAACGCTCGACTTAATTCTCCCCAACAGATTTTATTGCGCAACATCCCAGTCATAAAAATAACTTTTACTTATCTGCAATACATTATTTATTGCTAATAAAAATTGATTCACTCCATACACGAAGATTTATTTTAAGAATTTAGAAACAAAATCCACTTCGTGTCAATGTCCGAGTTCAAAACTTGTAACATTCGAAACGACAAAAGTTCTTCATATTTGATTTTCAAAATAATTCATTTAAATTTTTTACATTTCATGAATTTATTACATTTCATGATTTCACTATATTTCATGATTTTAGAAGTACTTTTATATTATATAATATTATTATAATTTATATCGTTTTCACTGTTTATAAAATTAAGAATCTTAGATTCTGGATTGAATATAAAAAAACGAACTTTTGTGGGATTATAATGTACAATGTTGGTAATCAATATTGTTGGTAATCAACATTGTTGATAATCAACATTGTTGATAATCAACATTGTTAATAATCAACATTGTTGATAATCAACATTGTTAATAATCAACATTGTTGATTTAAGTGACGAACATTTTAATTTAATTGTTTAATCTTTTGAAGAACGAGGAGTACGTGATCCATTTTTAGTAAAAATATAGTTCGAACCTGAAGTTTTAGTAGTTTTTGTCTCGGGTTGTGTATTATTAGAAACACAGCGTTTTAATTCGCTGTTATGATCAACATTTTGTGTAGACGATTCAGGAAACGTAGACGAGTTGGGGCCGAAGAAGAATTTATCTTTGAAATTTCTAATCCAATTACTACCTCCCCTAGGCATTTTTTCTGGTGGTTCGCCATCATCGTCCGAAGTACGAACATAATTTCTCTTCTCTGAAGTTGAAGGTTTATCTTTATTCGAGTTGTTTAAATCTTCTTGTGTCTGAAGATCGATTTCTCCTTCAAAAAAATTAAACAAAGTTAATGCAAATCTAAAAGATAATTTTCAGAAAACAATAAATTTTAGAATAATAAAAAATACTAGATTCAGACACTATAGCATAAAACAATAAATTTGTAGAATACAAAACATTAGATTTATAAATATTAGTATGAAACAATAATTTTGTAGAATAAAAAAAATAGATCCATAAACACTAATATGTTTAAAGGAGCTCAAATGTTACTAAATGGAATTTAAACAAACTAAAATGTAACTGAAATAAAGAGTGGTAAATAAAATGTAGTAGATATGGAATTAATCTGTCTTCTTAAAAAAACATTTGGTTAATTTATATTATATATTCTATTATAATTATAATTATAATAATGTATTATGCATGTATTATTATTTATGTATTTTATTGTATATTTTATACGTAGGAGATTTTTTAAATTACCCGGATTTCCGTCAAAAGTGTCCATTAAAACATCTTGAGTACTATCGGTTTCAATATCTAAATCTGAATGCATCTCTTCTTTAGGAACGAAACTAGTTGAATTTTTATTTGCAGTTGTGGATGGCCTAGGCGAACAATCTGTTTGATTTCCTTTGTTTATTGTTATTTTCACCTTCTTTTGTTGTTCATCTTTAATGTATGTCTGCTTGATTCCCTTTACTAGTTTTATTATCTTCACTGATTCTTTGACTATCTTCGCTTGCTTTTTGATCTTTAGTGATTGGATCTTTGTTGATTCTCGGATCATTGTTGATTCTTGGATCATTATTGATTCTCGGATCTTTGTTGATTCTCGGATCATTGTTGATTCTCGAATCATTGTTGATTCTGGGATCATTATTGATTTTCGGATCTTTGTTGATTCTCGGATCATTATTGATTCTCAGATCTTTGTTGATTCTCGGATCATTGTTGATTCTCGGATCTTTGTTGATTCTTGAATCTTTGTTGATTCTCGAATCATTGTTGAATCTTAGCTCATCGCTGATTTTTTTATCTTCGACGATTCTTTGGCTTTCATTGCTAATTGTTTGCAAATCTTCGCTAATTGTATCAGTCCCTTTGTTCATTGTTTTATTATCTT
>WNHD01005185.1:0-10449 GCA_011057455.1 Ganaspis sp. Gsp50 | reverse complement strand
GGAACCAATTGAAGGTCCTTTGGAAATCTCGTGACATTGCCAATGCTTTTTTGAATTCCAAGAGGGTGATCGACAAGGGTTATCGAACCTTTATTCCTGATTTTTGGATCAAAAAACACGGTTTTAATACGGATATTCCGGCTTCCCGATCAGTTGATCAAATCGCTAAAGGTCTTGGTAACGAGTCCCTTTCGATGATCTCGTCCATCCGTAGATGTGTCGACAGAGGCGGTACTCCGGTGGATAGGCTTGAGTTTTTCTTCGATACCCCTTTCGTCCCAAGGCTGATTTACGTCGCTGACATTGCTGTTCGTATTACTCCAATAATTCCTCGACCTTTGAGATACTTCAGGTGCCAGCGTTTTTCCCACGCTGCAGAACAGTGTCGTTCCACCCATCCATCGTGTGAATATTGCTCCAAACCACATGCAACCAACGCATGTCTGAATTCACTTGCTAGGGCCAAATGCGCAAATTATAAAGGTCTTCATAAATCCTCTGATCTCTCTTGCCCGATTTTTGAACGGGAATACATTATTTCGAGAATAAGATACACCAATAATTGTAACAGGGTTCAAGCATTTGAGCTTCTGTCAAGAGATAATCCTAAGTGGACTGTTTCGCCCTCTCCGCTCAATACTTCTTCAATCCCATCTCCTGTTAAATCGAATCAATTTCATAATCAGGAGGATGATCAGGACCTCCCGAAAAGGAACCCTGACCCATCAGATGTTTCTATGACCAGTTCCTCTTCCAATCTATCCCACCCCAATTTACAAACCCAACCTCCCTACGCATCATCCTCCCTCAGGATGGAGAACCAATTGAATATTGATGATCTTTTTTCCCAAGAAAATGCTAAACTTGAACATCTCATAAACCTAAGTTCCTCTGCTGGAGGAATCAATGTTGTGACGACCTCAGAATCATCTCGGGACGCTCCGGTTGACAGAATTGATATGTCACTGAGCTCCTCTTGGGTTAATGTCTATCTTGGGTTCTTAGGGGATCTCAATACGCGCCTTCTCCCGTTTTTTTGTTCTTTTTTCTACCACTATTGCATATACCCCCAACTCCATATTTAGACTCGTTTTTTCTTTTTTACATTAATATTAATATACAATCCTCTTTCTGTTTGTTTTGATATAACCTTAATTTAAGTTTTCCACATTTTACTATTTTTGTTCTTCTACAAAAAAATACTATCCGTAGCAGCTCTCAACGTAGCTTTTGCACGGATTCATAATTTAGCTATTTTTTTCTTTTGTAGCTTTTGTTTTATCAATTTCATATTAAAAAATTTCGAATAATGATATTTCCTAGCTTTCAATTGCTTGTAGGCCTATTGTTATTACTGGTCGTTATTCAGCTTTCTTTTAATTACACATTCGCAATGAATCAATCGAGGAAAACTTTACATTTTGCTAACTGGAATGCCCAGAGTGTATCTAACAAGAAACCAGAAATCGAAGCACTATTCTACAAGCATGGCCTAGATCTCCTCGCAATTACAGAAACATGGCTAACAGCGGTTACACCTAACTGGAACATTAGAAATTATTACACATATGATTGCGACAGGAATGGTTTCAATTCCGGTGGAGGCTCTCTGATTCTATGCACGCGTGACCTCTTGATCATCCTCTTTACTCTATCAGGCAGATATCTTTCTTATCTTGAAGTTGTAGGAATCAAAATTAAAACTTCCAAGGGCTCAATTCAATTCTTATCAATCTACGCCCCACCTAATGTAAATATTCTTCCTTCTCAATGGAGGGATCTTTTCATGGAACTGGATCTCTCCAGTCCCATTATAATTTACGGATAATAAAAAAAAATAATAATAAACTTTCAACTAGACTTATCACTAAAAAGGATTTTTCTCTGCGAAGATTGTTTCCCAAATACCAAGATTCGAACAGGAACTTCGTGACCTAGTAGACCCGTCTCAAATATACGATCAATTTATCGATCTTATTAGATCAACTTTACTGACATGTGCAGCTTTCTTCCCTACTAATTCGATATCAAATCGAGAAGCTAAACCCCTATGGTGAGATGCACAATGTGACCTTGCTTTAACTAAAAGAAGGGATGCTCGCAGATTGATTAGAAAATACCAATCGGAGGAATTGAGGGAGAATTTCCGGAAAATTGATGAGGAGGTCAAATGATTCCTCAGAGATAAGAAAAGCATCTCCTTTAAAGATTTGTGAGGGAATCAACGCTTCACTGGGTATTGCGAAGATCTGGGGCATAGTCAAAGCTTTTGCTACTGCAAACTCCCCGATCAGAACCAACATTTGCAATGACCCGGAATCAGAGGTTTTTAAACTTCTTCAGGAAGACCTAGTAAAACCCCAAATACTTCCTAAAGAATTACCTTAAATTCCCGTGACCAATCTAAATAATCCACTTAATAACCCCTTTTCAGAATCGGAGCTTGATGCTGCACTAAATTAGTGTAAACATGATTCTGCTCCTGGGACGGATGGTATTACGTATCAAATGATCAAGAGATTACCGAGACGCGCTCTGCTTCTGATCCTCTCTATTTTTAACAGGTTTTTTCTGTCTTCAGTTTTTCCGAGTCAATGGAGAAACACACGTGTCATTTTCATTCCTAAGCCTGCAGGAAAAGGCCTTCGTCCAATCTCCATAACTTCTACCCTGCGTAAACTATTTGACAGGTTGATTCAGGGAAGATTGGAGCATCTGCTGGAAAGAAGCAACTGGATCTCACAAAACTAGTTCGGTTTTAGGAGATCTAGATCGAGCTTAGATTGCGTGGCTTCTGTGGTGACTAACATCCAGAGGGGTTTTCAATCGGGGAGTTCAACCCTGGCTATGGCAGTGGACATAAAGGAGGCCTTCAATAACATCCTTCCTGAGGCTCTCTACACGCAGCTTGCCATGCTGGAGGTTTCCGCGAATTTGTTGAACTTTGTTTCTTTCCTCACATCCAAGAGATTCCTTTTTTCTCGAATGAGAACACCTCATACAGAGTCTCGGCTGTTGGCGTCCCTCAAAAAAGGGTCCTTTCTCCACTCTTATTTAATCTGATCCTGAGAGACATTGCTAGAATTCTGCACAGGAGAGTAAGATTTACAATGTATTCGGACGATATGCTAATATATGTAACTAGTACTGATCTGAACACGGCTCTACGTCTTCTTGAAGAGTCTATTGAACGGATTTCGGACTGATTGAAGGGCCTCGGCCTTGAAGCCTCTATTTTCAAGACTCAGATCTGCCTTTTTTCAAGGTCTAGAGCATTTCCGAAAGATCTTTCCTTCTCAATTAACAACCACATTATTAAGATTCAGGAATCATTGCTTTATCTCGGAATTCTTCTAGATCGCAAACTTTCATGGTCCCAACATATAAAACTCATCGAAAGCAAAGCTGCTAAAGCTGTAAACGTGATGAGAGCTCTGTCTCGAATCTCTTCTGGAGCTAACCCCTCTGTCCTGTTGACAGTTTACAGAGGTCTCGTACGAGCCCACCTAGAATGGGGCTGCCAACTCTTTAAATCAGCTTCTCCCTCCCTTCTCAAAAAATTGGTCACAATTCAATTCGCCGCCCTCAGATTCGCCTTAGGGTGCATGAAAACAACCCCTATAGATATTCTTTTATCAGAAGCGAAAGAACCTCTCTCTATTCGCAGAGCAATGTTAGGAAATCGGTTCATCCTAAGAAATTACGCGTGGAAAGAAAATCTTCTCATTCCCAAACTCCAAGATCTCAGCGGTCAAATTAACAACCTGAAAATAAGGAAACAATTTGTTATCAATTTTTCCCTATTGAAAGCATTCAACCGCACAAAGATTATTTGAGACAAAATCCTTAGAACAAACAAGCCTTCTCATTTCGACCAGGATTGGACCGACCTTAATAGAGATTAATATTGATATAAATATGGGACCACTTTTCAAAAACATTACTTTTCCTCCATCACAATTTGAAGAATCTTCAAAACAAAAATATCACGATTATACATTTCTATATACCGACGGTTCTAACAACCCAAACCGCGACCGATCTGCGTGCGGCTTTGTGATCCCGTCTATAAATATTACTTTGAGTACTAGACTAAATGATTTTTCTTCTCCCTCCGCCTGTGAAACACAAGCCATTATCTCTGCTCTCAGATTTATCGAAGAAAACCACATCCAAAAATCCGTCATCTGTACGGACTCTAGATGGTCGCTAACCGATCTTAAAAGTTGCCCTTCTAATCGTCTAACATGCTCTCTTATCCATAGATTGGCCAAGGTATGTTTAGATTTAGAAACTAGAAACCATGTGATTACCTTTGTATGGCTACCGGACCATTCAAATATTAATGGCAACTCTCTGGCAGGTACAGCAGCAAAACAGCTTTAAACTTCCCTATAGGCAACTTCAAGGACGTTCTTCTTGCTGATATTGAAAAAGTTATTCAGAGAGATTTCGATGGTTAGGTCCTCTACGACTGGCCATATAAGAAAGAGAAGGTAATCTAAACAAATACTTCTTTTGGGTCAATAAAAAAACCCCTAGACCCTGGTTCAATGATATTAAAGCACCTAGAAGATATATCAACCTAATTACAAAACTCAGATCCTCGCATGTCTACCGGAGAACACTTCCGGAAGATGAACTGGAGCCTTCCCGTGGGATGCACCTGCGGATGTGAATTTAAGACACTTTCTCATCTAATAAAAGACTGTACAATTTTAGAAAAAGGAAGAAAAGATTTATTCACCTTCCTGAAATCCAAACATCCCACCTTCGTCAATCTGGATCCTATCCTGGACGCCTTTTTGTTTAACCCTGATGAGGAAATCTCCAAAAATATTGGCAGATTCTTTCACCAGGGCAACGTTCTTATATAAGAGTAAGGTTTTTTCACTGTTCCCAGTGCCGATTCAGGAGTTCGGAGAATTCAGAGAAGAATCTAAATATTTCCTACGTATATTAACTTTTATTTTATTTTATTTCTCTATCTTCTCTCTTATTCCTAACTTCCTTTATATTTCGTTACAATGTTTATTTTTAGAATCCTGCGCCTTCCCTAACGGTCCTTAACATTCACACAACCATATATCCCTACTCCTGTTCTCTGCCTGAACCAGCTGTGACCACAGACTGCGATATGAAGAGGAACATAAGTGCGTGTCTAAAAAAACTACTTCGAGTGCTAACAACGACTTCTACAACTGCACCCTGGTCTAAAACTCTGTCAGAGACGCAATCTATATTTAATTTTGTTTATGTGATATTAGCTGGCTGTATGCATTTGCAATAGGTTATTTCAAACCCAAAAGAAAGAAGAAAGACGCTATGAAGTAATTTCATCTTTCTGATAGGTATCAGTGTTGGAAATTGATTTAAGTGATATTTATGTGAATGTTGTGGACAAGAAACATAATCATACACAGCTTTCTAGAATAACAAGTGTTTGTCGTGATGTTTAAAGCTTCTGCAAAGGGACAAACAGTCTCTCCGACAGAAAAACAAGCTTTTGACTTTCTTAGATACCTCTTCAGGTTATAATAGTTATCAATCATTCTAAACATTTTTTTACAATATTGCTTTAATGTAAATTACATATGTTCTTATTTATATGTGCCTAAAATATTTGTGACTGCCCACGGTGAAAAGGGCCTTACGTTAAACGAACTCTAGGTTATGTTTAGTGATAATTTAATTGGTCTACTGAAGACATAAACATTAGTGGTTTGTATTCAGAGTTAATCATCTTTTTGTAGTTTTGTGGGGTTAGCTTAACATTTTTGTCAAGTGCACTCGTTCTGAACGCACCTTTAGACTTTCTGGCGTCTGTTATACGTTTTCTCAATTCCTTCTTTCTAGTCAGAACAGTCAAGTCAGTAGTCAAGTTTTGTGTACGTCCCGGTAATGCGGTCAATCTGTATTAAATAATAAAATACTTTTTAATATCAAGTCAATTGAGTCTTAAGTTTATTGAGTCGTTGAGGCTCAAGCACCTTCTTGATTTTCATAACATTCTTCTCCACAGTTTCAATCCAAAGAACACAAACATAACCTAAACTTTGTTAGACATTAAGGTCCCTTTCACTGTGGGCAAACACATTTTTAAATTCGCTTCTTAATATTTTAAAAGGCTGCTTTAAAGAAATAGGCATTTTTAATTTCTTTCTATTGCTCATGTCAAGTATTTTTCTTTATCAAATGCTTTCAATTAACTCTTAATAATCATTCAAAGCGCTTTCAAAGCAATAAGATTCTTTTTAATTGTATTCAGGTACATTGGATGAAGGGAAAATTCGCGCATTCAGAAAAATTCAGATTCTGAATTGCTTTCAATTATTCTCTTGTTACCAGGATCGTAAATTTTAAGAATGCGGAATGACGATTGGTGTTTTCAATTGTTTTGAATCGGAATTGGTCTTTAATCAGTAATATCTATGTGATATTCCATTGATGAGAAATTTTCTGAAAATTTTAAATCATAATTTTCATTCTTTTTGGAGTAATGGAGGGGGATATAGAATTTAAAAAACTTCTTTTTCTCGACATCTAGTGAACCTATTTTGATACACATGTTAAAGACATAAGAAGAAACATATAAACGGAATGAAGTATTTAATTTTTGAATAAAACATAACGAAGAAATTCAAATTTGAAAATTTTAAAAATATTTTTTCAGCTACTTTTTGAAAATACACTTATAAATTTTTCTTCGAAAATAAGATAAATGTCTTTACTTTAACATATATTTTTGTCAAGTTTTTAGAAATGGTGCTTTTTGGTGAAAAATTACAAAATTTATTTGAGAGCACAGTGGGCCAGGAGACTCTCATAGCTGGCGAAAATATAAAGCAATTGATAAGTTTTTATCAACACTTAGCATAAAAAGATTTTTGGGGTCGCTGATCACAAATATGAAGACAATTTTTCAAAATTCCAAATGGCGATCGAGTTTTTCAAAGAATGAATAGATTTTTATAAAACTTTGAATACAGGATTTTCTGTGGTCGCTGATCACGAATATATAGCCAAATTTTTAAAAATCAAAATGGCGGTTTCAATATGGCAGTCGACATTTTAAAAATTTTAATTGATTTTTATGAAATTTTGAACACAAGGGCTTTCATGGTCACTGATCACAAACATATCATTAAGTCATAATCATTTAAAATCTCTGTTGAGCGAATTGATCCTACATGAGTAAAATTTTCCTGTTTCACGGTACTTTAAACTTAATTTTTTCCAGTCTAGACTTCATATATGAAAATGTGTAATAGATCAAGATAAATAATTTTTTCATACAATTTTACCAAAAAGTTATTGCCGTTTTCGATAAACTGTCGGATGTAGTTTCAGATGACTTAATGGATGTATTGGATTATTTTGACAATACGTATATTCGCGGACGACCAGGACGTGGTCGACGCCGCGCTGTGCCACCCCGCTATCCGATCGAATTGTGGAACCAATACGAATCAACACTGATAGGTCTCCATCGTACTAATAATGTTAGTGAAGGGTGGCACAATCGGTTCCGGATTTTAGTGAACAAGAATCATCCCGACTTATATTCTTTTTTAAAGAATATTCAAAAAGAACACCAGGACACTGAAACTTGTCTAGTAGAGCTTAGTCTTGGACGTTCAGTGAAAGCAGCACCACGGAAAAAGTGGATATCACTACAACGGCGTCTAGCTTCCATTACAGAGGAATACGAAAATTATAAGGAAAAGAAAGAAATACTAAAATTCTTGGAAATGTTGGCATACAATATAAAACTGACATAATGCAGTACTTCTTACCTATTTCATATTCATTTATAAAATTTACTTCTTTTTTAATAAATTACAGTATTTCTTTCATAAATGTCTTTTAGTTTATTGTCTTTTCAAATTGCTTACATTTCATCCAGCATAATAGTTTTCGGGCGATTGGATTCGGGCGAATGGAATCGGGCATACTGCTTTCGGGGAATAGGCATTCGGGCAATGTCCATTCGGGCGAATCGATTCGGGCGTTTGTACGGGAATCGACTTTGAAAGGTCATAACTCATAATCTAATTGGCCTATTAGGTTCGACCTTGTTTTAAAAGACTCATAGTTTACACACTTTCTTTTTTAAATATATATATATATTTTTCATTAAATGCATAAAAAATTAGAAATCAAGGAAAAACGAGATTTTATTACATCTTTTTAGAAAAATTTAACCGGGTTTCCGATCACTGAGCCTTCCGAAAACTTAGAGTCTTTAAATATATGCCAAAATAAAGGTTTTAAGCAAAAAACATCCTACTTTTGTGTTATTACCGTATAAAAGTACCTATTGACTGAACTAATAATAACTTTGCTATTACCTATTTTCTCAAAAACTATCATAATTAATATTTTCAAAATACCTAAAAAATGCATTTTTTCAAAAATATCTCAGGCGATTTTTTTTCCCTTTTTGGACTGAAAATAACCAGACATCCTAGAAGAGAAATCAGGAAGAAATATTGATACGTAAGATTGTTTGAGTTGAACTCCATTCAGACCTACCGTGAATTATTATTATCTATTAGGTTAATAAACATTGAAATACTTACATGTTTCTTGAAAACATTCAGCTTAGGAGTATCGATGGTAGATTTTTTATCTAACTTGCTATTTAAAACTCTTTTTTCAAAACCAGGTAAATCATTTATTTCTTTTTTCCCCAATAAATTTGTGTTATTTGTTCTTGAAGATTTTTCAGAATCTGACTTATCATGCGTTTCTAAATGGCAAACAAGTGCCTGTTCTGAATTAAAGTCTCTATTACAGACATTACACTTTAAAACGCATTTTAAATCTTCATGTACAGATAAATGTTCTACGAGCTGCATTTCTGAACTAAACAGTTTGTCACAAGCAGTACACTTATGGATTCGTTTACTCATATAAACATGTGAATCACCATGACTTTTTATGTGATTGATGTAAGCTTTTTCTGAAACATAACACATTCCACATATGTTACATTTGTACTGTTGAGAACAGATGTGTGATTTGACGTATCTTGCAGCAACAATCTCATGACATCTTTTGCATCTCATTAATTTCTCTCTAACATTGGGTGAAGAATCTCGATGATATTTCATATGTTCCTCAGCTTCCTTCTTATCAAAAAATGATCGTCCACAAATGCTACATCTGAAACAAAGTTAGAAAATTATTCAATTTAGGTATCTCAGGTAAAAAATCAGTTTAAAGGCATATAGAAAATGCAAATAATAAGGCTTATGCGCTCGAAGTTCAAATAATGAGTTTTTTTTTTATTCCTTTCATAGATGATATTTACTTTTGGATTAAATTAGTTAATTGTTATGCTCTACTAAGTATTTTTTATCACTCATGCACCAAAAGTACAACTTAAATGAAGGTTAAAGAGACTGCCACTTCTTGGCTCACATCTCATCTTCGAGCATCCGACGGTACTTTATTGATTATTGCTTGATTCAATCGCCACAAGGTGGCATTGTGGTTATGTTCTTTGACAGTTTACTATTTTTGTTTAAAAGACACATTTATTTTTAAAGTTTTTGTGCAATTGTGATAAAAAGTATTGTATGACATACGGATTCTCGCGGCACTTACTCCTCGTGTATTAACAAAACTCGCCAAAGAAAAAGTAAGGCTCGGCTTAGTTCCGGTAGAGCCTCGGCTTCAACTTCGCCTCGGCTGCGTTTAGAAGCCTCGTCTCCACCTACACATTGCCTGAGCTCGTTTTCTTAAGATTAGTATTATTACAATACCCTCGTATTGAAAAGTACCACTTAGAGTCCTTGTGTAATAAATAACTATGAAGAAAAATTTGATGGTAGGGAACCTTTCGGTTAAAGTTAATCCAATCGCATCGTGACACACGCACGCACACAAACGTGCATTTGAATTTCGGTCAAAACTTTATTTTTTTCCTTCTGTATAGAAGAAAAGTGCAGGGAAGGGTGGCGCAAATCGACGCAGCGGATAAATCGACGCACTAGGGGTTTAACTCTTTAGTCTTGACATAAAAGTAAAAGGTCGCTATGGAGTGTAACTGTTACGATTTTAGATATGTGAACGAAGTTTTATGTAATTTTATTATTTCAATCAGATTAAGTAAGCGATTTTCTGTTTCTAGAAGGTTCCTGACCACTTTTTTGTTTATGCACTTTTGCGTTTTTAATAAAGTAATTTAGTATCGTAATTTTTTTGTGCTTTAAGGTATACTCTTTCGATACACCTACAGTTTTTTGTTTGTTTGTTTGAAGTATTACTTATATTTGCTTTAAAATATCTAAAATCATGGTGGGACAAATCGACCCTCACGACAGTGGGACAAGCGGGATAATGTAAACTAGCGATATTATTCTCAGTCGCTAACGCTCCCTCGAATTTTTTAAAATTTATTTATGTTTATATACAATTTGCTTAATTCTTCTTACTTTTTTT
>WNHD01005184.1:0-10451 GCA_011057455.1 Ganaspis sp. Gsp50 | reverse complement strand
TTACAAATTTTTCGTTTTTTATGAGTTAATCGTAAAAAACCATAATTTTTATGGGTTTTTTGTGTTTTTTACCATGAAGATGATCTAGTCGCCAATTTTAACTACGATTTTCATAATGAGCGCATCAAAATACATAAGTATACCAAGTTTCAGGACAATATGACACATGCGCTTTTCGGAAGTTTATCCACTTATTGTAAAGTACAGAATAATGTAGTGTATACTTTTAAATTTTGCGTCATTATTTTCTTTATCTAAATATCAAGAATTATTTAATTTATACAAATTTTTAGAATTATTTAATTTATATGAATATTGAGAATTATTTAATTTATATAAATATTGAGAATTATTTAATTTATATGAATATTGAGAATTATTTAATTTATATAAATATTAAAATTAAATCGATGTCACCAATTTTCTGTATAAAAAAGTGAATTTCTGGATTTGTACGCCAAGACTAAGTTCAATATTTCTTATTCATTAACTTTTTGCTTTTAATTTCAAACTAAATTGTTTTTCTTCGTTGGTTTGAAGCTAACTGAATTGTGAAATAAATATAATCAGGGTGAAGATTCTTCGATAATTTTCGCAGCTGTTATTACAAAAATAACGCAAAAAGCAAAAGAGTGATGCAAAGATGCAAAAAAGTTTCTCAAGTATTCAATAACTTGTAAAATGATGAAGATGTTTTCAAGCCCTTGGTCTTGTCTTCAATGTATTTTTTACGATATTCTCGCTTTTTCCGATCGGTATAATCGCTCAAATGCACCACTTTGTTTTTCAGAATATCATAAAGAAAAAATTGCACAAATTTATAATAAAACGAAAACAATAATTAAAATTAAAAAAGGTATCCGCGCAGAAAAGTAGCAAGAGTTTCTGAAAAGGATTACAAGTAAATAAAAAAATGAAATATAATTTTTCGATACTTGCAAAAAATCCTGCAATGTAGGAAAGAATGTTGCTGCTCATAGTTCGCCACTCCATATTTGGCCAACAAGATTTAACATAGATGCAGGGTTTATAAGAGCCTAGAGGCATGTAATTATATTTTCCGTCCATTGTACCCGTTCCTCTAGGTTGAGTTTGACTCTCGTACTCCAGATTTTTTCCCATTGTTTCTTCATCTAAAAAATAAATCATTTTCTCGTCTACGCAAAGAATTATTTTTTAGTTTTTCTCAACATTGGCATGTTTTTAACAAAAATTCTCTAATATACATCTTGCCTAATGTACATCTCTAATGTACAAAATTTCAATTCTATGTACAAACATTCTCTAATTAATACATCTTGCTTTTTCGTCAAACTTCCTTACATTTTTTCTTATATTTTCGAGTTTAGATTTCTGTCGAATATGTTCATACCTGCAAGTTGCAATAAATAATTTAATTGTCTATAAAACAAACCTTCGGAATTGGCATTCTCATTTGAAATACATCGACCAGATGAATATTGCTGATTCCCTGCATTTCCCAAATTGATCTCAAAATTAATGAACTTTGACTTGAATCGACTTCGATCTATCATGCAAACGTCGTAGATTATACCGATTAGAAGATATTGTTCCGTGTCCCAGAAATTTTTCTAAAAATGTGAATGATGTTATTCAAAACGGTTTAAAAGTTGATTGTTAATAAATATTTATTTTCAATTATAATTGCGTAATTTTGTAATTACATAATTCCGAATAGTAGACAAAATGAACGAAATAAAAGAATTAAGTACATGGAGTAAATTTTTTCGATTACTTTTTAGTTGTAAGAACAAAAAAAAACTAACGCTACTATTTTTTGCTCATCCAAGTTTTAGAGGTTGCAATAAAAACTCATTTTAAAAATGTAAGTTCATAAAGCAGCCGGTAACGATAGAAGTTTGAAATTGATCTTGGAAACAATATTACAAATTCAATTATAGCTTGAGGAATCAAAAGCTCAAATATGGGACCACAAAGGGATTCACACATCCCAGAAGTCACATAAATTTAATGATTATTTAATGAAATTTAAATCAGTGTTGTACTAACTTCCGTACGCATTGGTAATTTAGGAAAGTTTGCAGTAGGATGGCTACTGAGACGTAGCGAAATTGGTCATAAATTTCGACTCCAATGAGTACAACTTATTGGATTGGGATACCAAACTCGTAACTCAAAGTTTAATGACGGACTTTGATCAGCTTTATTGCATTTTTTAACTAACAATATTGTCAAGGGAAATCTCGTCAAAAGAGTCTTCAATATTAAATTTCATTTTCATTATATCGAGAATTAATTAAAAGTGCATTATTGTCTAGGAATATAGAACGTGATCTTGGAATCTGCAATAATAACTTGACCCTTATTTTACTGTCACTTCATTAATAGTGATACTTAATTAAACATAATTAATTACTTAATTAATTAATTATCGACTAATGTAAATTAACGACTACCTTTAATGGATTTGGAAATTTAATCATGGTCAGTATTGAATATTATTGTTTATTATTATGTTAGTAATAAATACTATTGTTTGTTATTGTTAGTATGAAATAATATTATTCATTATTGTTACGAGAGAATAAAGTTGTTATTTATTGTCGCTAAAACTAAATAATTATTTATTATAATCTATAATTGATTATTGTTATAGATAAATTAACATACTTATTTTACCTACATTTGTAATTTTTGCTTCTTTTGTTGTAAATTCTATTATTTATCATTATTCTATTATTTATTTATTTTTTTATTAAGATACACAACTTCTTTTAACACAATATTTATACCAGAAATTAAATGCAATAAGTATCCGAATTGTTCTCGATTTTAACAAATAGAAAAAAATCTAATACAAGGCAAAAAAATACCCGCGAATTTTTAGATTTAATTTTCAACATTTAAATATTCGATTACAGTTTAACTGCTGTTCTTCGTATATTTTTGTAAAATGCATATATTTACTTCATTGATAGGGGCAGCTGGTTCAACGTCAACTCCGGTTGCTGCAGACGATTCTGGATCATTGATTTCCGTTTTTAGCGAAAGAAGCAGTCTGCCTCGATAGATCGGCAGTGGAATCGAACAATTTCCTAAACAGGAAAATTTCCTGGCTGATCCGGATCCATAAAAATGGATGAAGGATGGACCAAATGTTGGTAGGAAACCTTATCAAGTATGCAAAAATAAGTCGAGTTCATAATTGTGAATTTTATTTTTATTTTTTATTTTATTTTAAATACAATCCCCTGCGGAATTTAGAATTATATGAAATAAATCTCACAAAAAATATTTATAATTAACTATAGAAAAAGTGGGTTACAATTCTTACTGTGATTAAACCAATTTACGTGAATAATAGATTTTGCGATATCAATAATCATTGATAATTTTTATCAGGATAGTTTCATAATTTTTGTGTTCATAAAAAAGCAATTTCCGTGTTTATAATAAAAATCTAATAATTTTTGTCCCTTTCATGAAAATCTGACAGTATTTGTATTTTTAATAAAGACTTGACAATTTTTGTGCCTTGAATGAAAATCTTACAGTTTTTGTGTTTTTAATAAAAAGCTGATAGTTTTTATTGTTTTAATGGAAATCTGATAAGTTTTGCTTTTTTCATAAAAATCTGATAGTGTTTGTATTTTTAATGAAAATCTAATAATTTTTATGTTAATAATAAAGAATTGTGAAATTTATTGATTATATAATGAGAATCGGATGATGCAAATCTTTTTTAATATTTAATATTATTAGAAAAATTACAAAGTGTAAAAAAATTGTATACATCATCATTATTGTACAAAAAATTATTGATTTCCTCTTTTGATAAATGGAGAGTTATTGACCGGGTTTATGAAAGAGCAGAGCTTTTCGTAGTAGCTGTGCCATCTATTGTATAAACTCACAAGTAATATTTTATAATTTTTTTAGTTAAAAGACAAAGAAAGAATTTAAAAAATAAAAATAGAAAACTTCCATGAATCAAAAGCTTTTTTTCCATTGTTTGTATCGTTTAATAAGTCAAACAATATAATACGGAAAACAATATACAAAATTATGAAATAAGGTGAATATAATTTGAAATAATATGTGAAAAAGTATATTAATAATGTAAAAGTGTAAAAAATAATATAAACTATAAATAATGTGAAAAGCTGTGTAATGTGGATTATAATAATATGAAAAACGAATAATTGTGATTTTTATTCTTAGTTGATATTTGTTTAAAATTTTGTTGTAAATTTTAAATAAATGAAAAATAAATTGCCAATTAGCATAAATAAATCATCTTTAATGTTTGTTCATCTTTGTTTTATTGTTCATCTTTAATGAACAATAAATGGCTATTATTTATTTTATTAAATTTTACCATTTTCTCCAGAATGTGATATATTTCTAAGATTTATAGTGTAAATAGCAATTTCACTGCTGCTGCAACTTCGAATTCGATTTTTTAGAGCAATTCTAACTCGATGAAATAAAGGTGGAAACATTTCCCTAAAAATAATTTTTTCATTAAACCTATATGCGTAACTATGTCTTCCTTCACTCGTTAGAGCCTGAAAAAATCAATTTCAAAAAATTAATATTCACAACTTTTGTAAACAAAAAGAAAAAAAAAGTTCTTTTCGCCCCAAAAAAATGGCACATTCTACTAAAATTATTACGTAATTCGTAATTTGTTACGTAATTTGTAATTCTTTAGGTAATTCGTAATTTGTAATTCGTTGTTCATGTCGTTCCATTTTGCTTCCTTATAGAGGAAGCATTGTAATCATGACGATTTTTTTAAATCTTAATCAAACTGAAACTTTGGGTCAAAAAAATTGAACAAAAAATATAAATAAAAATAAAATGCGTTTTCAACTGAAAAATAAACTCAAACCCAAAAAACCAAATTATAAATATCGACTAAAAAACGTTGCATTATTTATTAAATCGAATACGAGTTTTTTTTGTGTGCAAAATCCGTATAAACAGGATACAAACATGATGTATAAATCATCGTTAATCTAGCTGCGTTTTTCTACTGTATTTTTTAGACTGACATAATGAAAAATAACTTTTGTAATTATGATAAATTTACTATCGCGTATAATGTTACCCTGGAAGTATTCATATAACTTTAAGGATCGTAAAATTATTTTATGGTTGAATAACACATATTTTGAGGAGCATGTATACGTGCTCCACAAAGTGAGTATGTGCATTTTCTTCTCTACAAGAGAAGAAATTGAACTTACTTTCATTCCAGCAAAGGATATTTGCACAAATGGGTTTATATCTTTGGGGTCTCGTGAGCAGCGGCAGGAACCGATGGCACCTGCCAAACCATCGACCCGATAAACTATAAAAATATAACTGGCTCTAAGTCTCGTAGGCTGCAAACCATCTCCCAAGGGAAGTAATAAATTTCTGCGGAAAAAGTTATCAAATTATTTACGTTCTCGAGTTTCTAAAGAATATCTCTGAATGCCAGAAAGTTTCTCGAGATCGAAATAATCTAGATTCAGAATTTTAGGAAATTAGTAAGGAAAAGAAACATTTAATATGAAAGATTTTGTTGACGTATTTTTTATTTATTATTTATTATAGGTTGAATAAGAAGCCACAAAAAAACTAGTTGTTAACAGTTTTTCGTGGTAATTTTTCACCCTTTAGCGAATAAAATGAAAAAAAGAAGAATTGTTTTCAACCTATTTTTGCCTGATACTATATTTACGTAAAAATCATTTTTGACGGATTTTAAGACCAAAAAATGAGTTGGTTTTGTTCTAGGCAATAAAATTAACTGATTTTGTAAATGGTTTGAGACTTTTTTTTAGTGTAGTTTTGGCTTGAAATAAAATGATCGACATGAAGTTGGCTTCTAAAGTTACTTTTCGCGTCAGGGAAATTTAACACCAGATTTCGAGTTAAAATCACACTTTGTTTTTTTCTGTGAAAGTTAAATATGCAAGCGTTGAATTTATGCGAACGTTAAATTTATGGAAACATTAAATATGCAATCGTTAAATATACAAATGTTGAATGTTAAATAGCAGCGGAATAAATTTAAATCTTTCGATGGATGTAAATCATAAATATAGTTATCATCGAAATATTTTACAAATGTATAAAAACACAAATAATTATAAATAATACAAAAGCAATACAATTAAAAAAGCGAGTAAAAATGTAATTAAATAATTGAAGCTACCCTTCAATATCGTCTTCACCATCCGTTTCTGGATGAACTTTGACTTTTTCTCCCTTTGCTTGAACATTAATGTTGCATTTCACATAACCTTTAGCTCCGGCTAATGGATCTTTTGGATTCGTTAGCATTGCCCATTTGTGATAATATTCATGATCTTTAAGGAGAAATAATTTGTTTCAAATTAGTGGTGTATTAAAAAAATTAATAACTAATTGAAAATTATGACCATTTTATGAACATTTTGCTTCCTTGTACAGAAAATATTTATTAGATTTATTAATTCAATTTTACTTATTATTTTATTTATTTATTTATTAGATTTATTATACCGTCTAGACTATAAACGGGTCGTTGATGATATTCTGCATGAAATAAAGATTTGTAGTTGAATTGACTATGGTGTTAAGAAATATCAAAAAATAAAAGTTAATAACCCTTTTATAAAACTCAAGTCAAGATGATTTAATCATTTAAGTTTTGAAAACTGTGAACCAATTTTTAAATGATTAAAGAAAATAAATTAAATGAGCCAATACAATAACTTGAATGAAATAATGAAAGAATTTAAATGAACAATAAAATAATTGAAATGCACCATTGAATGAATTGAAATGAACCATTAAAATAACTTAAGTGAACCAATAAAAGAATTAAAATGAACAAATAAAGGAATCGAAATGAACCAATAAAGGAATCGAAATGAATCAATAAAGTAATTGGAATGAACCAATGAAAGAATTGAAATGAACCAATAAAGTAATTGAAATGAACCAATAAATTAATTGAAATGAGCCAATGAAAAATATTAAATGAACTAATAAAATAATTGAAATGAACGAATGAAAGAATTGAAATGAACCAATGGAAGAATTGAACAAAAACGAAATAATTAAATTTGAAAAATCAGTAAAATAATTTAATCAAAAAATCAATTAAATAATTAAATAAAAAGACCATAACGAAATAAAGAAAATAAATAAATGATTAAAATAATGAATGCTATAATGAAGTATGAGTTTATGTTGAGAAAATATTTAACGAAAAAGACTTTTTTGAGTGCTGTTTTGGTTTGATGTTAATTAACTGGAAATTCTAATCAGTAGAGAAGATCATGGTTCAAAATGGAGCAAAAGTTCTTTTGAAATTTGTCAAGATATTCTGAGTTAAGTTCAGCAAATGCATGCTTGGAAGTACCTGGTTGATCCCAGACTGTAGCAACTTCGAAAACTATGCTACCATAAAATTTGATTCGCCTCAGGCAGCCTCTTAAATATACTGATATGGTAATTTTTGTACTCAGAAAGGCATCAAAATTACAAGAAAGACTGTATACAAAGTACTGGAATAAAAGATTCAATATAATTTTCAGAATTTTTTTTATTTAAAATCGAGACATAAATAATGGAAATATTAATAATAAAGATAAAAATAAAAAAAAATTAATTTGTCTTGTCTCTAATAAATAGAAAAATAGTAAAGTAATTATCATAATTGGGAAAAAACAAATCATTTTGCGTCTAATAATTTATTTATAACACTCTAAATTACTATTTTTCGTATATATTCTCGATTTTGTACATTTTGTATTTGTGTACTTTTGTACTTTTGTACTTTTGTACTTTTGTATTATTATATAAGCAAATATATTCATATAAACGCAAAAAGTAAATAACAAATAAAATTAGATTATTGTAACTAAATTAGGTCTTATTAAAGACAAAACTGAGTTTCGATTAAGAACATAAATTGAGGCCATTACGGTTAAAGTGAAACATTAATTAATTGAATTATGCAGTCACCTCGTTAAAAAAGGGGTTATCTGTTCGTTCTCTAACAACTGTCCTTTTCTTCTGGGTTCCAACTTTTATCACAACCAGGGGACAGGCATTTTGTAGCAAATGTCTTGCTTCTAAAATTGTCACTGAAACTTGATAAGAGCCGTGTCTATGATTTTTTTTAATAAGCGGCATTTTTGCAGTTACATTTTTTCTAATTCACTAAGGAATGTCAACAAAGAGATTCTAGTGGAAGGAAATACCACATTCTTTTGTTCTTTTCTTTTCTTCATTTGTCATTGCTAGCAAATTATTAATTATTTTTTTATTTTAAATAATTTCTAATTAATTATGTTTATTTGGGAAATGATTAATTTATTTGCATTGGATTTTTAAAAAATGCATAATTAGAAGAAATAATAAGTAAATTTGATTGCATTCGGATCTTCCTCACTTAAATTTCTTAAAATGAATCAAATTAAAAATAATTTGCTTTAAAAAATATATTTTCATTTTACAAAATAAATTAGTCACCTACAAATATGTTCATTTGTAAAACAATACACACGTTTTTCTTTTATAAGGAGTTACGATTTTCCAAAACAAACAAAAATAAAAAGTATTCAATTTTATTTACTTTCGAAAACCATTAAAACTTTTGTTAACGAAAATTTTGTTTAAAGATTAAATTTTACATTTATATGAACGTCAAACTCTTTAAAAAATTATAGCTATAAGAATAACCCAGAAAAAAACTAGAGAAATATTTCGAGAACGCTTGGACCGATTTTCATGAAATTTGGTATGCTTTTTATGCTCATAAAAATCTATAAACAGGCACACGGATTTTTAAAAATACCTTAAAAAATTTTTCAGCACTTTTTCTTTAAAACATTCGTTTTATTCGACAAAATTTTTTCTCTAATAAGAAATTTAACTTATGACTGAAAAATTCAGATTCCTTGCATCGAAACGAATCGTTGATCTATATAAAGTACATATATTTTTTACCAAGAATTCAAGGAGTAAATGACAATTTTTCATTACTTTTGACAATTAAAATTTTATTAACAAATATAACTTTTAAAATTATGATATTTCAATGACAGTATACCTTTGGAAACATTAAAAAATGAATCGATTGACCTATATAATGTATATATTTTACGAACATTTTGTGTAATAAGTTCACTGTTTCATTTCTTTTTACATTAAGAATACTGTTTATAGATATAAATTTTAAAATTAGCATTTTTTAATGACAGTTCTTTTGGCAAAATTTGTCTATAATAAAAAACGAGTTGATTTGTATAATTTTAGAGTTTTAAATTATTTTAATTACCAAAAATATTTAAAATTGCTGTCAATGTTCCTCTTTTTTAATTTCAATTTTTTTATCTATGAGGAAGCAAAATGGTCGTGAAATGAACATAATCTTCCACTAGTTTAATATTTAAACTCGTATCTTTAGAAAACCCAATTATATAGAATTTTAAGTTTTGCACTTTGGAACTATTGCAAACCACCCCGCCTAGATGAAACAAAAAACTGATTCCTGCACATGCACGCTGAAATTTGAAAATGCACGTAAATAAAAATGGATTTCGGCGTGCGTGTGCAAACATTTTTTTTTGTTTTAATCGTCGATACATAAAGATTCCTCTTAAGAAGGAGAAAATACTCCAAATTTTCTCATTAAACAACAGAAAAACAAAAAAAATTATTAAATGCGAGTATTCTATATGTTATCCCTACTGAAAATTCCTGTACAAGAAATTGTACAGGATCTACAGTAGAACTAGTACTAGATCTACTGTGAAACTTGTACAAAATCTTGTACAAGTTGTACATAAGAAACTGGAACAAGAACCAGCACAAGAACCTGTACAAGATCCCGTACAGGTTCTTGTATACAGGAACTTGTATGTATAAATTAGTTTCTTTTTAAAACTTTAAACAATGCGCACTACTTTTCTGTGATTGCTAGGGCTGCGCAGTAGGTTTTAATTAGTTGTAACAGAAGGACACTGTGAAAAAAGGTAGTTTTTTTTATAATTTTTAATTAAACAACAAAATTTATAAAAAATCTTCTACAAGAACTTGTTCAAGATCTTGTACATGATCATGTACAAGAACCCGTATAAGATCCTGTACAAGAACTTGTAGGGGAGACCGAAGAGGAAAGTAACAAAAATCAGATTTTTGAAGCTAGCGTCAAAATGGTTGGTCATATAAGCTTTGTTAATACGTTAAATTAGAGCTTGGACTTTCACCATTTAAATAAAATTTGAATGAAAGATTAATATTAATTAGACAGCTCACAGTTGAATTTCTTCGCGAGCTGTTACTTTCTCCATCTGTTACATCAGTTCTGTTACAAAAACGCTTAAAAAAGCTTATTTAGTGTAATAAACTATTCTAATTGATAATATTTAGTATATATAACAATTATAAAACATAATAAATAAGAACAATTTATATAAAAT
>WNHD01005183.1:0-23219 GCA_011057455.1 Ganaspis sp. Gsp50 | reverse complement strand
TTCCCAAACTTGAATGGTTGCACCTAAAAATTCGAAAAAAATATTTTCAAAAAGCTTGTTTTCTAACGTTTTAAATGACCTATTATACTTTAAATTTATACCAACCTAAGGTACTTTTATAACCCCTGTCCAAAAGTACTCATTTGAGCGCTTCCGGCAGGACAGGCGCTTGGACGTTCTATCATTAAATCGATAGAAATTGCAAATGATTTAAAATTTTATTTATACCCGTTGACAAATTTTTCTCACAGAAATAATCAAATTTCACAAGCAGCTCATTTATTATTTTTTTCTGTAAAATAAAAAGAAATCAAAGAAATTGAAAACTTGCGATAAAAAGAAATAGAAGAAATTAAGTAATTAACAAAAAGAAATCAAAGAAATAAAATTAAGAAAAGTAAAAATAATTAAAAAAAAAATATATATATAATTTAAAAAATTAAAAAAAAAATAAGTTAATATTTTACGAAAATTGGTAATAGTAAAGTCAATAGCAAAAATATAATCATAAATATATCAGATTTGGAAAGCGTTAAAATTGATTTGACATGACTTATTAAATTAGTGCGTTAAATAACACTTTTTAGAAAAAAAATCCATTTCACATAATTTCGTTTATGAATATTCATTTGGCATTTTCGCTAAGTAAACATTTCCTGAAAGTGTTTTTCCAATTCGCATCATTTATTGCTTCCTTCCAGAGGAATTTTTCGACAGAGGTGAGGATTTAAAACTTTCACGCCAATTCAATATTGAAAAATATTCCGTTTTATTTCTACACGAGTCAAAGCAAATTGTACAAAAATTTATATTTGAGATATATTCACTGTGCAGAAGAAAAGAGTTTTATATTGACTTATACAAAAGCTATCAAAAATAACTTACTCTCTGATTCTCAATTAATGAAAAGTCGCGTCCATCAATTTAAATTACTAAAACTTGTCACTAAATGTTACTCGCGATTTTACAAATTCTTTTAACAGCTTCCGTATATTACATTAGTTCTTATTTTTAGTTTAGTTTTTCTTACATAGATTTCTTTTCTTTTCTTATATAGAATCTTATAGATTTTCGTCTATATCTTTTGCTAAAATTTTATTCAAAAATTACTGAACCATATTTTTATTTTATTTTATAAAAATACAAGGGATAAGCCCTTTAATTAATAACTAACAAGGTACAAATAGCTTATATTTAACAAACTACATACGCAAAAACACTATTCTAAAGATTCTTATCAATGTTAATTCAAATTCGTGGATGAGTTTTGAATAATTTAGATACAGAAAGAATATTTGATTTGGAATTTATAAAATATACTGACTGTAGGATACTGGAATTAAATTTAAGATATTGAATTTAAGATATTGAATTTAAGATATTGAATTTAAGATATTTAATTTAAGATATTGAATTTAATATATTGAATTTAAGATATTGAATTGAAGGTATTGAATTTAAGATATTGAATTAAGTTAATTAATTTAAGATAATGAATTTAAGATGAATTTAAGATATTGATTAAGGTATATTGAATTTCTATTGTACGTAATTACTATTTGCTGTAAAATGGACAATCAAATGTCACATCAAAAGCAGTCTAATAAGAATATCGAATTTTTAGCATCTGCCTCTTTTACCCTATTAATTCCGACAATTGTTATTCGGAAAACGACAACTGACCGATTAGAGAGAAAGAGTGTGAGTGGGGCAAAGAAAGAGAGAGAGAGAGAGAGAGAGAGAGAAATATTCCCAGCGACGACCATTAAGTTTAACGATCTGTGTACAAATGAGGAGTACCATCGAGAAGCACGTGACTATGCAGTATTTTAATAGCAGACCATTCAATTCACGAATATAATGATTCCAAGGCGAGAAATGTTAACGATATTGACGCAGAGACTCTCCTTCCAATCTCGTGTGCTTTATCACCCCTTATATCTGACAAAGGCTCGGAATCAAAAAAAGGCAATGTCATGTCCCTAAAATATTTCTCTCTACAAGGGAAATCAGTTACTTTGATTATTATTACTCTTTCATTCAAAAAATTGATACTCAACTTGGCAATTTTGCTATATAAACGCAAACACATGTATACACAACTATCGATTATTAATTTCAAATTTTATAGAACAATTGTATCAATGAAGGGACAAAATTACATTCACACAAACTTCGGTTATCAAAAATTCAATTAACCCAAGTTTTAGTCAAACATCACTTCAATTAATACGAATGCATCAATATTTACTCAATTCAAGCACTCTAATTCTGTACATTGCAATTTTCGGTGAGTGATAATTTTCAGTGTGCATACATGAAAAATCAGAAAGGATTGAATTTTTATTGAAACGGAATTGGACCCAATTTTTGTGTATTCTAATGATTTATAATTAAGTGTTTGTTGGATTAAATCTATTCGTCTATTGAAATCTGTTCATAGTTTTGAACTTATCGTATACAATTACAACCGATTTTTACACTTTTGGATTATGAAGATCCATTGCTCCAAATCGTAATTGATTGCTTCAGAGCAAGTTTATGCTTCCTCATATAAAAGAAGCATTGTAGCCGTGCCAATTTTCGAATTTCCAAAAATAGGCTAAATCCACTTATTTTCATCTACAAAAAGCATATGCTCGCGTTTTTGCAGTATATTCGAATGTTTAAGTCAATTTTTCCTAAGCCAATTCAATGTATTAAATTGAATGTGCCAAACTATCGTATTTAAATTACATTTGATAACATTTGGGTCAAATTGAGCTCAAATGATTCCTAACTTTTTTCTAAATTTATAGGAATCATAAAATATTATTAATAGGGTTTTAATGATGCTAAAAATCTTATTAATGTTTTAATGATGCTAAAAAACCTGTTAATAAGGTTTTCATGATGCTAAAAACATTGTTAATAAAGTTTTAATCATGGTGAAAACATTGTTAATAAGGTTTTAATCATGCTGAAAATCTTATTAACAAGGTTTTAAGCATGAAGCCTTTTTGGGGCCGATTGTGTGGCGATTAGCTTTGTGTGTTTGCCGGGTGAGTTTACGTATGAAGCATTTTGTGGAAAATGGAAGCTGGTCTGGAGCATTAGGGGAAAACTAAAATGATGCAGTTGAGAGCCTCTGAGAGCAAGAGAAGCATCACGTTTTGTATATAGACGATGCTACATGCGGGGCAGAGAATATGCAGCAGTTATACGCGGTGTTCGCTTGTCTGGTTACTGGCTGATAGCTACCTTACCGCGCATCTCCACTCTCAGCTTGGCTCATCTACGTGACTCTATAGAATCATGCATATCTAGAATACTCATAAGGCAAACATCCCGACCGTACCGCTCGATTTGTGCATTCTATATTTTATCATCCTAAATTCGACAAGCTGATGTATATCTTCCCCTATTGGAATAGCACTTGCATAATCTCATCTTTCATCAATTTATTATGCATTACAAATGCACTTTTTTCATCAGTACTTTCTTCAAGTCGTGCCTTTCGTTATGTATTTATTTTTACAACTCTTCATTTGATATACTTACATCTATCTACTAATGTGTGCAGGAAAATATAACAATCGTTTTTCAACGAATTAATTCATTCGTTGAAAAACGATTGTTATGAATAAGCTTAAGCTTATTTTAATTAAGTTGCTTTTGTATTTTTACGAGCAAATGCTAATTCAATTCGGCATCATAATTATTCTAACCATAATTATTCAATTTGGTTTCTTCATTATTCAATACAGTTATGATACCATAATTATATAACCATTATTATTCAATTTGGTTTCTTCATTATTCAATACAGTATCATCATTCAATTCGGCATCAAAATTATTCAATTTGGTACCAGCATTCAATTTGGCATGCATAAATATTCAATTCCACATATAATTATTAATCAATTCGGTACCATGAAGATTCAATTTGGTATCATGAATATTCAATTCGACGTCATAATTATTTAATTCGGTACCATAATTATTCAATTCAGTACCATAATTATTCAATTCGGTGTCATGAATATTCAATTCAGTACCATCATTCAATTCGGCATGCAAAATTATTCAATTCCATATCATCATTATTCAATTTGGCGCCAGGATTTCTCAATTCGGTACCATAATTAAATTTGGCATGGATAAATATTCAATTCGACGTCATTATTATTCCATTCAGCATCATTATTATTCCATTCAGCATCATTATTCATTTCCATACCATCATTCGATTCGACATCATAATTATTCAATTCGGTACCATTATTATTCAATTCAGTGCCATAATTATTCAATTCGGCATCATGAAAATTCAATTTAGTATAATTGTTAATCAATTCGATACCATCATTCAATTTGGCATGCGTAAATATTAAATTCGACGTCATTACTTTTCAATTCGGCATCAATATTCAATTCCATACCGTCATCCAATTTGACATCATCATTATTCAATTTGGTACCATAATAAATCACATTGATAAAATGATTATTCAATTAGGTATCATTAATTAAATCGATATCGTTCAATTTGACATCATCATTATTCAATTCGGTAGCATAAAGATTCAATTTGGTATCATGAATATTCAATTTGACATCATAATTATTCAATTCGGTACCATAATTATTCAATTCCGTACTACAATTATTGACATTTGCATCATCATTATTCAATTCGGTATCATTATTATTCAATTCGGTATCATTATTATTCAATTCGGTATCATTATTATTCAATTCGGTATCATTATTATTCAATTCAGTACTATACTTATTCAATTCGGTACCATAATAATTATTCAATTCCGTACTACAATTATTGACATTTGCATCATGATTATTCAATTCGGTATCATGCTTATTCAATTCTGTACCATTCATTCAATTCTCCATCATTATTTAATTCGGCACCATAATTATTCAATTTCATTTCACAATTATTCAGATTGTTATTATGATTGTTCAATTCGGTATCATTATTCAATTCGACATCAATCATTATTTAAGTCGGTACTATAATTTTTCAATTCTACGCCAAAGTTTTTAATTCTGTACCAAAAATATTCACATCGGTACCATATTTATTCAATTTGATATTATTATTCAATTTGCCATCATGCTTAATCAGTTCAGTACATTGTTATTTAATTTGGTACCATCGTTCAATTCGGAATCGTGATATTTCAATTCGGTATTATCGTTTTTTAATTTGGTTGCATAATTATTCAATTTAATTATTTAAATACTATAGTCACTATAATTATTTAAATTGGTATCATTATTCTTCAATTCGGTATCAGCGTTCAATTCTTTATCATTATTATTCAATTTGGCATTATGATTGTTCAATTCAACCTAATGCTTATTCAATTCGTTACCATCATTCAATTCGACATCATCATTATTCAATTCGGTACCATAATTCAATTCGGCATCATGATTATTGAGTTTGTCATCATCATTATTATTCAATTCGGTACCATAATTCAATTCGGTATCATCATTATTCAATTCGGTACCATAATTCCATTCGGAATCATCATTATTCAATTCGGTACCATAATTCAATTCGGCATCATGATTATTAAATTCGACATCATCATTATTCAATTCGGTACCATAATAATTCAATTCCGTACCATAATTCAATTCGGCACCATAATTCAATTCGGCATAATTATTATTCAATTCCGTACCATCATTCAATTCAGTATCATCAAGATTCAATTCGGTAGCGTAATTATTTAATTGTGAAGCATAGTTAATCAATTTATCATTATAATTATTTTCAGGTTGTTGAGTATAATCAGATTATAAAGAAGTAGTACAATCAAGTAGAGTAATAAAGTAAAGTAAAAATGAGTAGTAAAAAATAAAAATAAAAAAGTAAATTAAAGGGGAAACATAAAAAAAGGAAAGTGAAGAGGAAACATAAAAACGAAAAGTAAAGAAGCAAAGTAAAAAAGAAAAGTAGAAAAGTAAAGTAAAAAAGAAAAGTAGAAAAGTAAAGTAAAAAAGAAAAGTAGAAAAGTAAAGTAAAAAAGAAAAGTAAAAAAGTTAAGTGAAACAGTAAATTAAAAAAGTAAAGCACATAAAGCAGTCTAAAGAAGTAGTATAACAGAGTTAAAGTGAAAAGTAGCTTTACACAATGAATGAAGTTAACAACTTTACACTAAACGAGGTAAAAAAGAGTGTAGTTGACTTACTTTTGTGCTACGAACCAGACTAGTTTTAAACACAACTTTTTGCATTCCTATGTATATATAATTATACTACACAGACACACGCATGTCGAAAAGATACATTTCCTCTACACATGACATAAATAATAGATAGAAATTTTCGGGAAATTGAATTGATGACTGAGATTTGAGCGATTGAGCTTTAAAGGAGAATAGCCAGAGAGAATATTGATAAATTGGAATGTGGTTTGTGACTATTTTTGTTATGCTGTGTTGAATATGGGGGATTTTTTTATTTTTGATTGAAGACTCGAGAAGCAAAAGAGGAGGCGGACAGCAGAAGAAAAAGGTTGCGCTTGCTCGTGGACGAGTGTCTATACGTAGCTGAGTTTAATAATTGAAATGTCGCAGCGTATGCGATTCTATTCTTTTGATGTCAGTACGACGAAATATATTTCCCTTGACGCCGCGCCACATGCCAGCCTATTGCACGACCAATGTTATGGTTTGTGGCTGCCGGCACTGCTTGATCCCCGGAAACAAATTAGTTATTGCTTTTCCACGCGCTCTCATCTCTGTATTGCGACTTTTCAATGCACACAGGATAGGTACACCGGTATATTAAATTTCTTTCAACTGATGGGATGAGGCAAAAAAGGGCGGACAAGCAAACGGACAAACGAAATGTTCTGCTTGCAAGCTGCCTAGGGGCTTGCTGCCATTGTCAGATAGACGAGATTGCCATCGCCGATTGAGTCGCTCACTGGACGTTGTTATTCGGATTGTCGACTCTCGACGCTCGCAAACTTTGCAATTATTAAGCGTTTCCCTTTCGCAGTCTGCGTCTCGTGTTCTCGTACTCGTTCTCTTTTTCCTTTTCTTTTTCTTTTTCTTTCTCTTTCTCTTTCACTTCCTCGTGCTCATCCTTTCCTCATCTCGTTCTATCAACTCACTAGACATATTGTCGCACGAGGTGATTCAAATTTATTTCTTCAGTTCAATTCATAAAATGTACTTTTGTTCTTTCCTGAAATCTCTACATGTAAAATTGACGACTTCCGTGGGTCTGCTTTACATATACGGAGTAAAAAGTAATTGCCGTGCTTGCTTAGAATTATCTTGAATTGCTTTGAATGATCTTCAATTGCTTTGAATCATCTTGAATTTCTTTGAATTGCCTTCAATTATGCTAAAATAATCTGGAATTAT
The DNA here is from genome assembly GCA_011057455.1 of Ganaspis sp. Gsp50. Lineage (NCBI taxonomy): Eukaryota > Metazoa > Arthropoda > Insecta > Hymenoptera > Figitidae > Ganaspis > Ganaspis sp. Gsp50. The sequence goes on along the minus strand of WNHD01005183.1, from coordinate 15,826 downwards.
CTTGAATTATTCTAAAATAATCTTGTATTATCTTGGATTTCTTGAAATTACTTGAAATTGAATTGCTTTGAACCATCTTGAATTGCATTAAATTATCTTAAACTATTCCAAAATAATCATGAATTGCCTTGAATTGCACTGAATTATTTTGAATTGCTTTGAATAATCTTGATTTGCTTTGAATTATCTTGAATTAAGTTGAACTATCTTGAATTGCTTTGCATTATCTTCAATTATGCTAAAATAATCTGGAATTATCTTGAATTATACTAAATTAATCTTGAATTATTTTGAATTTCTTTACTTTGCTTTGAATTATCTCAATTTTATGTGAATTATCTTAAATTTCTTTTAATCATCTTAAATTGCATTGAATTATCTGAAATTACCCTAAAATAACTAAGAATTACCTTGAATTGCATTGAATTATCTTAAATTGCTTTGAACTATCTTGAATTGCTTTGAATTATCTTCAATTATGCTAAAATAATCTGGAATTATCTTAAATTATTTTGAATTTCTTTAATTTGCTTTGAATTATCTCAATTTCATGTGAATTATCTTGAATTTCATTTAAGCATCTTAAATTGCATTGAATTATCTGAAATTACCTTAAAATAAATAAGAATTACCTTGAATTGCTTTGAATTATCTGAAATTACCCTAAAACAACTAAGAATTACCTTGAATTGCTTTGAATTATCTTAAATTGCTTTGAACTATCTTGAATTGCTTTGAATTATCTTCAATTATGCTAAAATAATCTGGAATTATCTTGAATCATTCTAAAATAATCTTGAATTATCTTGAGTTTCCTAATTTGCTTTGAATTATCTTAATTTTAAGTGAATTATCTTGAATTTCTTTTAATCATCTTAAATTGCATTGAATTATCTGAAATTACCCTAAAATAACTAAGAATTACCTTAAATTGCTTTAATTGTCTTCAATTATACTAAGCAAATCTGGAATTGTCTTGAAATATTCTAAATTAATCTTGAGTTACCTTGAAATTCTTTGGAAATATCTTAATTTTCTTTGAATTATCTCGAATCGCATTGTATTATCTCAAACTATTCTAAAATAACCATGGATTACTTTGAACTACTTTGAATTTCTTTGAATTATCTTGTATTGCTTTAGATTATCTTGAATTGCTTTGAAGTATCATCAATTATTCTAAAATAATCATGAATTACCTTGAATTACTTTAGATTATTTTCAATTACTTTGAATCATCTTGAATTGCTTGTAATTAATTTGAAATGCTTTAAATTATCTTGAATTTCTTTGAGTCATTTTGTATTGCATTGAACTATTTTAAATTATTTTAAAAGTATCATGAATTACCTTTAATTGCTTTGACACATCTTGAATTACTTTGACTCAGTTTGAATTGCATTGATTCATCTTAAATTGCTTCGAATCATCTTGAATTACTTGAAATTATCTTGAATTGCTTTGAACTATCTTAATTATTCTAAAATAATCTGGAATTATCTTGAAATATTCTAATTCAATACTGAATTACCTTGAAATTCTTTTAAATTATCTTAATTTTCTTTTAATTATCTTGAATTGCCTTGAATTATCTCATTTGCTTTTAATTATCTTAAATTATTTTAAATAATCTTAAATTACCTTGAATTACTTTGAATTATTTTAAATTATCTTTGAATCATTCTTAAATAATCTTTTACTACCTTGAATTAATTTGAAATGCTTTAAATTATCTTGAATTTGTTTGAATCATATAAAATTCCTTTGAATCATCTATAATTGCTTTGAATCATCTCAAATTGCTATGAATTATCTTGAATTATTCGAAAACAATCTTGTATCATCTTGAATGACTTTAATTTATTTTGAATTGTCTTAATTTCCTTTGAAATATCTTTGATTTTTATAAAATAATCTTGAATTACATTAAAATTACTATGAATTATCTTAAATTTTCGTTAATTTAACCTGAATTTCTTTAAATCGTTTTGAATTGCTTTAAATTATCTTGAATTTATCTACAATAATCTTGAAATGTTTTGAATCATTTGGAATTGGTTTGAATTATCTCGAATTTCTTTGAATTATTTTGAATTACTTTAAATTACTCTGAATTCTGTTGATTTTGCTTTAAATTATCTTGAATTGATTTGATTCATCTTGAATTGCCTTCGAATTATCTTCAATTATCTTCAATTATTTTCAGTTATCTTCAATTATCACAATTATTGTGAATTTGCTAATATAAATGCTAATAATAATTATCTTTTCTTCCTCATAGAGTAAGCTCTGTTAACATAATAATTTACATAATGTCTTAAAATTTTTATACTTTAAAAAATAATTTGATATCCTTTTTCTGGGAAAATTGCATAATCTTTTTGCAATCTGACTTTGATTGTATAAAAAGCAGTTATTTTTAAGTCGAACTGATGAAGTCTTAGTAAATTGTTGAAATGGTAACTTCATGTCATATAATTCGTTATTTAAAAAATGGATAAAATTTACTGGTTATGTAACACCTCGGTTCTTTAATAATAATTGAGAAGAAGAGTCTTTCTCTTAATTATTGATTAATTTTTAAATTAAGCGAATACTGTGTCAGTAATGTCACTTTGGTATAAAGTGATTTAAAAATCAATTTCTCCCTCAGTAATAATAGACAAATTATTCTTATCCGTTTATAGAGACAATGAATTTACCCTCTCGTATATGAATTGATGAAAAAGTCTTTCCTCAATTATTATTTATTATCAACATTTTTGAATTGGGTTTTCAATAACTCGTGTTTCAATACAATATGCAAGTTTCACACTCTGCGAAGAGTGACACTTGAAACATTAAATACAATATGCTTTTTTATTGCAATAGAAAAATATTCGAATAAAGCCAACATTACGAATATTTGTTTTTGTGGAATTAACTTTATTGTATTTTTTTACTTTTAATCATCATACGGTCACACAGAAAAAACCCAGGATCAAATTGAGTAGCGTATGCACCAGAAATGAGTCGCGTAGATGGCGCTACTTTCTATGTCGTTTAGCATTGCTCAACTTGAGTTGCACCAAAAGTGAGTTCAAGTTTTTTCTGTGCAATCAAACAAACAATCAATCATTTAAGGAAACGTACAATCAAACAAGCGCAATAAAAACACTGTCAACTAACAATTAAACAATTAAACAAACTATTAAACAAACAATTAAATAAACAATAAAATGAACCATTAAGTAAACAAACAATCAAACAATCAAACGTACAATAAAATAAACTATGGACAAACAATCAAATAAACTATCGTAGAAAAAATTAAAAAAACAATCAAATGAACTGTCGAAGAAAAAATTAAATGAACAATCAAACAAACAACTGATCTATCGAACAATCAAACAATCAAACAACTAAACAAACGATGGAACAATTGAACACACAATATTTGTAGGTAGAAATGACGATTAAATATTATGTATATTGCAATGCTTGTATAATATTTATCTAGAAAATATTTGCATTTGATATCTACGTAATGTATCTGACGTTTATTATGTAAAGAGGTATATTTAGTTTATTACGCAATAGAAATAAGATTATGCAATCGGAACTATTAAATGGCACCCCAGGGTGCAATTTCGGCTTAAAGTTATATACTAAAAAAATCTAAAAATATTTTTTGTACTGCTTGATCTTAAACAAAACAAGATATATAGAGGAAACATGAGTTTAAGAAAACTTTTAAAAAAACTTCTTTAGCTCTCATGGCATTCATAATATTACATCGTTAAAAATTTTATGATAAATTTAACAAGTCAGAAACGGTCCACTTAAATTTTCTTGTTGATTTAAAACCAAAGAATTCTGTTAAATTAATACACTCTGAATGAAAAATTGACACACTCCGAATGTAAAATTGACACAAAGTAATGTTAATTTAACCACAAAAAAAGGTTACATTAACACAATCTGAATGAAAATTTAACACGCTTCAAATGTAAAATTGAGCCAAGGTAATGTTAATTTAACCCCCAAAAGATGTTAATTACAGATCAAAAAAGTTTATTTAACACCAGAACTATGCTGAAATAACACCCAAAATGTTGAAATAGCACAAAAAATGTTGAAATAGTACAAAAATTTTGAAATAATACAAAAAATGTTAAAATAACGCAAAAAAAGTTGAAATAACACTAAAACTGTTACAATACCGCACAAAGAAGTTAAATTCAGAAATTTCTGTGTTTAATTAACATTTTGTGAATGTGTTAAATTAACACAAGCAAGTGTTACTTATTTACGACGAAATATTTAACTAGGCATATTTTTCTATAAGAAAAGGGCACAAAATTTTCAAGTGTTTAGAAAGAATAGTTAAAAATTGGTGAAAAATGGCTCTTATAAGAGAGTTGGATGTTAGAATATATAATGCTATCATGTATGACACCTTTTTATCGAATGCCTTTTATGCTCGATAGCCAACGATATTGTGCTTATCGCCTGTAAAATATCAGCACCCTCCTGATTTCTTCAACGCTCCAGTTAGTCAGACTCGTGTTCTATATAGAAACTTACTCTCAATCACATTTTTCTAAAAATATTTCCGTCAATTGAAGAAAATAGTATCATATTACCATATTAATATCATTATCAGAAGATAATTACTTTTTTTAAACAAATATTTCTGGGAATCGCAAATTATTCCTCTTTATTTTTAACTATATTCAAATTTTTCCAGAAGTTTTTGCTTTTTGTTTGCTTTTGCTTTTTGGATATTAACGCTTGCCCTGAAAATTATCATTTCACCATTTAGAGAAAATTTAGCTTCTTTATAACAGAAATTTTGTTTCCTCATTTAAAAGAAACGTTTCCTTATAAAAGGCATTTTGTTTCCTCATTTAAAAGAAACGTTTCCTTATAAAAGACATTTTGTTTCCTCATAAATGAAATTTTGTTTATATGTACAAAAAATGTTGTTTTCTCATAAAAGAAATTTTGTTTCGACGTACAAAAACTGTTGTTTTTTCATAAAAGAAATTTTGTCTTCTCTTAAAAGAAATTGCGTTTCCTTATAAAAGAATTATTGTTGTCTCCTTATAAAAAAAATTGCGTTCCTCATAAAAGAATTGTTGTTTCCTTATAAAAAAAATTGTGTTCCTCATAAAAGAATTGTTGTTTCCTTATAACAGAAATTGTGTTTCCCCACAAAAGTATTGTTGTTTCCTTATATAAAAGAAATGTCTATTCTCCTTAAAAGAAATGTTTTTTTTTAAAGAAAATTTTGATTCCTCGTAGAAATATTTTCTCGTAGAAAATGTTATTTTTTGATAAAAGAAATGTTGTGTCCCACAAAGAAAAGATGTTTCATAAAAAAATGTTCCTCGTGAAAGAAATGTTCCCACAAAAAAATGTGTATCCCACACAGAAAATTTTGATGACCAAAAAGAAAATTTTCCTTTTCGAGTTGTTTTTCTTTTGCTTTTTTGGCAATGTAGAATTAATTCCCGTTTCTTGGGAATTGTGCCCGGTTTTATAAAGACTATATTAAATAATTGAGGGTTTAAAAGAGACGCAGCTTTTGTAAGAAAGTGTGTGCATGATATGTGTATGTGCACCTGTATGTGTGTGTGTGTGTGTGTGTTGGCAAGTGGAGAGTCAATTTTTAAAAAGCTAAAGCCTGGTATATATCGAGGGCGATTCCAGAAGCAGCTAATGGCGCTTGTCGAACGATGTAGGGTTGTTTGAACGAAAGTATCTCCTTTACTTCATGTGGAAGCATGCATCCGCGCCAATGGAAACCACTTCAGTCACTTTCTGTGATCAGTTTTCCGTGTAATGGAGCATTGACTGTGCCACGTGTCTAATCGACCACTTTCAATTCATTTATCCCATTTTATAACTTCTTAAGTTTAAAAAACTATATCCACAATAGTGCTTCCACTATTCCCTATAAACATTGTCTTTGTAGAACACCCTTTTGCCGAAAAAATGTGCGAAACTTATTTAAAATGTGAGAACTACTTATCACAAGGAGCAACTATTTTTTTTAAAGAATTTTGCGAACTTTGGGAGCGGATTTGTAGCGGAATTTTTTAATACGATTTTATATAGTTACAGTTTTTCTAAATTGACAATTTGAACCCAGAAAGTATCAACTTGATTCTGCATGAGTATCACATTGATGCCATAAGTATCATATTGATGCCATAAGTATCATATTGATTACAAAATCTTTGTCATTTTAATGATCTTTAGCGAATTCACTTCAACGACCTTTAGCGAGAAATATTCACATCAACGTTTTTTACGTAAAGTCATTTGTTTAAACTTATCCAAGCTTTTTTCATATTTTTGCTGTACATTTTACTTGAAAGTATCAAATTGATATTAAAAATATCAAATTGATGAAGATTTTGTGATCAATTTGATACTTTTTGGTATCTGGTACTTTTTGGTATCAAGTTGATATTTTTTGGTATCTGATATTTTTGGTATCAAGTTGATATTTTTTGGTATCTGATATTTTTGGTATCAAGTTGATACTTTCAAGAAAACTGTGTGCGAAATTGATTTTGTTCTCTTTCTTTTGGTTTTGATACGAATACACTTTCTGTGATTAAAAAGCAGACAAATTGGCAAATAATTGCTGAAACTTGGGATATTTATTCATCTGCAATAAGAGGGTAATAATTTGGTTAAGGAGAGTAAATATGATAATAGCCGTGAGGATGAAAATTGAAATTTGTTAAACGTGTTCCGCGAAGACAGTGTTTAGCGAATTTAATGGAATTTGAAAGGCAGTAAATTATTGTAGTCAACTTTAATAATAATTCATTCTTTGGATAGTGGTAATTAATGATTAAGCTTGATGGAAGTCGCTTCAGGTGAATAATTGACAGAATTGGCGAGATTATCCGTTTCGCCACTCAGAAGCGTCCGTAAATTCCGTTAATCGATTCTGCCACATCATTCTCTGAGGTAATGGGGTCTAGTTAAAATACCACTCATACCGTGGATTGCATTATGCAGAACAAGAAAACGTTTCAAGCAAACTGATGACTTCATCCTGGACGTGAAAATGAATATTAATATCATTATAAATTATGAGTCTCAACTTTTCGTTTGCAATACTTTTAGGGCGTCAGAATTGTATATATGTTGTTTTGAACGAGACATGGGCTTTGATTTTGGGTAAAAAAATCTGTTTGATGAATAGTATCGAATTGGTGTCATATGTAGTATCAAATTAGTGCCAATTAGTGTGAAATTAGTACCACATGGTGTACTAATATACTTTTAATAATGTATATAATATACTCTTTGGCAACTATTTTTGGCAACTATTTTCAGCAACTATTTTTAGCAACTATTTTTAGCAACTATTTTTAGCAATTTTTTTTAAATATTATTTATGTGCTAATTTTTTAATACTTTTTTGGCAACTATTTTTAGCAACATTTTTAGCAATTTTTTTAAATATTATTTATGTGTTAATTTTTTAATACTTTTAAAACTATCAATTAAATTACAATTTGTTTGAATAAAAGTCTCTTTTTCTAAAGATGTCAATTACATAAAGAGCTTTATGATCCGTGACTATATTTATTACTGGAGTTAATAATAATTCATTTAATATCCGTCAATAATTAATTACCTATCCTTTTTCCAAGAGGATAAAGTTTCTTCTCGCGAGAAGAGATTTTCAAAGAAAATATTTTATTTTTAGTAACAATTCATTTGAAAAAAAGGAAAGTTTTGTTTTTGTTTAAAAAGTAGCATTTGCTTAAAATGAAACTGTTGCTCAAAAAGTAGCTTTTGGTTAAAAATTAAAAAAGAGAAAAGTAGCTTTTGTTTAAAAAGTAGCTTTTGTTTGAAAAGTTGTAAAAGAAAAAGCATCTTTTGTATTAAAAAGTAGCATTTGTTCAAAAAGTAGCTTTTGCTTAAAATAAAGTTTTTGCTCTAAAAGTAGCTTTTGTTTGAAAAGTCAAAGAAGAGGAAACATCTTTTGTTTGAAAAGTTGTAAAAGAAAAAGCATCTTTTGTATTAAAAAGTAGCATTTGCTCAAAAAGTAGCTTTTGCTTAAAGAGTAGCTTTTGCTTAAAATAAAGTTTTTGCTCTAAAAGTAGCTTTTGCTTCAAAATGAAAAAAAGAGAAAAGTAGCTTTTTTTAAAAAGTAACTTTTGTTTAAAAAGTAGCTTTTATTTAAAAAGTAGCTTTTGTTTAAAAAGTAGCTTTTGTTTGAAAAGTTGTAGAAGAGAAAGCACCTTTTGTTTAAAAATTAGCTTTTGTTTGAAAAGTTGTAGAAGAAAAAGCATCTTTTGATTAAAAAGTAGCTTTTGCTTAAAAAGTAACTTTCGTTTGAAAAGTATCTTTCGCTTGAAAAGCAACTTTTTTAAAAAAGTAGCTTTTGCCTAAAAGCTAGTTAAAGAAAAAAGCTCTTTTGCTTAAAGAATAACTATTGCCTAAAAAGTAGAAAAATAAAAAAGTACTTCTTGTTACAAAAAGTAGCTTTTGATTAAAAATCACGAAAAAGTACCCTTTGCTTAAAAACTAGAAAAAAAATTATCTTTCCTCCAAGAATTAAACAAAAATCTCTAATAAAAACCTCACAAAAAAAGGAGAAAAAATGGATGAAGAAAAAGCATGTAAAAGATAAAAAAACAATGAAAAAAACAATGAAAAAAGCAATGAAAAAACAATAAAAAAAAGAATGAAAAAACAATGAAAAAAAGAATGAAAAAAAGGATGAAAAAAGAAGAAAAAAAAGAGCCAGAAAAAAGCTCGAAATTGTAAATTGGATCGCAATTGAAAGTGAGTTATTTCCGGGAATATGAGTCTATCAAGAGGTAGGAGAATGCGTGTCGAGGGGGCACACATATAGCTGGTATTATTATCTCTTTAGCAAATAGTTGCGGAGTCAAGTGTTAACGTGGATCCTGCACATTTCATGAAAAGCGTGCACAACATCTGGAGAATGGTAAACGCGAGCCAGACAAAGTTAATTAGTGCAAAAAGTATCAGGAGCACAGTGGCAGTCTCATCTCTTGGGTGTGTATCATTTACAAAGGAGCGGAGCAAGATTTCAAGGTGGATGCCTCGGGGCAGAAAAGTGAGATATTTAGCAAACGTAGACGCGTTTTAGAAAGGAAAGTAGGTAGCGAGAAGGATGGACGCGAGGATTGGTAATTATCGTGCCCCTTGAAAATTAACGAGACAACTTTACCTGACCCGACTTAACCAGAAACCTAGCTTCACATAACGAGCCCTCCACTTTCTGCGTCTTTTCTATAAGACGCTCAACCTGGCTGCAAGTTGAGCTCTATGTATGAGAGGAGGCTGCCACCAGGCCTCTCAGACCCAACGACGTAAGTAATTTGTTCAACCGAGTAATACACCACCTTCCACTTTTCTTCTTCCTTCTTCCTTCTCGCTCTTTTTCATTTTCTGTCTCTCTTTTCTTTTCTCTCTCTTTTCTTTTCTCTGTCTTTTCTTTTCTCTGTCTTTTCTTTTCTCTCTCTTTTCTTTTCTCTCTCTTTTCTTTTCTCTCTTTTCTTTTCTCTCTTTTCTTTTCTCTCTTTTCTTTTCTCTCTCTTCTTATCTCTCTCTTTTCTTTGTATCCTTTTCTCTCTTCTGTTTCTATCCTTTTTTATATTCTTCCCTTCCTCTCTTTCTATATTTCTCTCTCTTCTATTTATATCATTTTCTCTTTTCTGTTTCTATCTTTTTTATCTTCTTCTCTTTCTCTCTTTCTGTATTTCGCTCTCTTTTCTTTCTATCCTTTTCTCTCTTCTGTTTCTGTCTTTTTTTTATCTTCTTCTCTTCTTCTCTTCCTCTCTTTCTATATTTCTCTCTTTCTTTCTATCTTTCTCTTTCTATCCTTCTCTTTTTTTCCTTCTTACTCTCTTTCCTTCTTACTCTCTCTCTCTTTCCCTCTATCTCTTTCTCCCTTCATCTCTTTCCTTCTTACTTTTTTCCCCTCTTTATCTCTTTCCTCCTTCACCTTTTTCCTTCTAACTCTCGTTCCTTCTTACTCTCTCGTTCCCTCTTACTCTCTCGTTCCCTCTTACTCTACCTTTCCCTCTTACTCTCTCTTTCCCTTTTTATCTCTTTCCCCTTTCATCTCTTTCCCTCTTTTCCTTTTGCTCTATCTCTTTCTTGCTTTTCTTCCCTCTTATTCGTTTTCTCTCTTTCCCTCTTGCTCTCTTTACCTCTTTTCCTCTTTCTCTATGTTTTCTCTCTCTATGTTTTCTCTCTCTATGTTTTCTCTCTTTATTTTCTCTCTTTATTTTCTCTCTCTTCCATTTTCTCTCTTTCCCTCTTTATCTCCTTCCCTTTTTCTGTCTTTCTCTCGCTTGCGCTCTCTCTTTCGCTTGCTCTTTCTCTCTCGCTCTTCTGCTCATTCTCTTTCAGTTATAATTAGCCTCCCTCACTTTAGCGTCGCTGCTAAAGAGAGCAGCCACTTTCGCGCAGGTTCAACATCTCACCTTAATGACACTGGGTAGCACAGATAAATTAATAATACGTATATAGCTATCTACAACTCGGCTATATTCACCTCGTCGTCGTTTAACCCGGTTGAGAAAAATATTTACCGTCTTTATCAGAGCCGGCTTGTACACGCTATATCAACACTTTACTAAATTCTTGCACATTTCCTTTATTCTCGCAATCTTTTGAGAGATGGTATTTTTGTGAATAAGCAAGGTAAATTGGCGCAGAGAATGTTTAGAGTTACAAAATTATTGTTTAATGGCTTTTTTGGTGCGAGATTTTTGAAAATTTTTTTAATGATGGAAATTGTAAGAAAAAGGAGAAATGAATTATATTTATGAAAAAGATGGATTATATTTATAGAAAAAATGCATTATTTTTATAGAAAAGATGCATTATTTTTATAGAAAAGATGCATTATATTTATAGAAAAGATGCATTATATTTATAGAAAAGTTGCTTTTTAGATTATATTCTATTTTATAAAAGACGGTTTGTCTGAAATAGCGAAAAGTTTTATTAGATTTAGATATGTGTCGAAGAAAGGGACCTAAGAAGCAAACGATTATAGGTTATGTTTGACGATAGTTTTAACTTGATTAAAGACTCGTTTTTCATTCGTTGCAATCAAAACAAATTTTTTCTGAATAACTTATGTATATACTATCAAGGAAATCTGTAATCGACTGCATATAATTAAAAACGAAGATTTAAAGGTACAAAAAGTGTGAAAGATAAACAGAGTGTGAATGATAAAAAGAGTGTGAAAGATAAAGAGTGTGAAAAATAAAAAGAGTGTGAAAAATGAAAAGAGTGTGAAAGATAAAAAGAGTGTGAAAAATAAAAAGAGTGTGAAAGATAAAAAGAGTGTGAAAAATAAAAAGAATGTGAAAGATAAAAAGAGTGTGAAAGATAAAAAGAGTGTGAAAAATAAAAAGAGTGTGAAAAATAAAAAGAGTGTGAAAAATAAAGAGTGTGAAAGATAAAAAGAATTTGAAAAATAAAAAGAGTGTGAAAGGTAAAAAAAAGTGTGAAAGATAAAGATAAAACTATCATTCAACATAACCTACAATTTTTTCCTACTAAGGTCCCTTTCTTCGAATGATGCTCATGACAATTCAAATCGAATGGAATTTCAATGTTTAAAATTTGCTGTTTATTCAAATGAGCAATTTGCAAGTTTTATTTGAATTTCAACTTGTAAAAATGTGTAATTTGTGGCTGATAAGATTTAAATTGAAAGAAATGAAGATCGTTTTAAAAAGATAATCCAATTTCTTTTATTTTGGCATTTTTGACATAATAATCTTTAAAAGAGAATTAAATGCTTTAATTAGGTATAAACGTCAAGTCATTTTCTTCTTATTACATTTCTTATTTTAAAAAGTAGGTTCATTTAATTTCCTTTAATTAATTTGTAACTTTATTGAGATTAAAAATAGTATATCAATGATAGCTCTTCAATAATTTAAAAATAATTAACCAATATAAGAATCATTTTTCGTTGATTTTTAATTAATGACATATAGTTAATTATAAAGTTACATTCTTATTAACATGTCTTAATTTTAATTGAACTTATATACTTTAATTATAATATTTTTTTAGAAAGTTACAATTTCAATTAAAACCCTAGTTTTTTACAGACAAAAGAAATCCACTTTTCTATAATGTCGGAAGAGAAAAAATTTTGAGAAGTAAATTTTGAAGTAATGATAGAATAATGATATAGAACAAAATAAGAATAGAATAATGATAGAAAGGTAGAATTATATATAGATAGATGAATAATGAATAACTTCTACACAGTTTTTTTTAAAGTATCAACTTGATGCCAAAAAATATCAAATTGATACTAAAATCTTCATCAAATCTTCATCATCTTCATTCAATTTGATATTTTTGATATCAATTTGATAGTTTTAAGTAAACTGTGATAATAATTCTACATGAATTTTTCAACCAATATATATACATATACTAACTTTCAATTTTACTTTTAATTTTATTCTGAATTTTAATTTTATTTCGTATTAAATTTAAAATCGAACTCAAACATTTAATGAATAATTGAAAGGATACTTCATTTGTTTCCTTTTTATTCTAAAAAAGCAGAGTATAAGTACTTTTTGTTTCAAAGGATGTAATAAATTATATTTTCAATGAACAATAAAAAATTAATTATGATTTTAATGCTGATTGTAATTACCGCAGTTAAAATTAAACTCATCCGTATTATTGATTATTGGTTTTACATATCAAAGCATTAAACATAATCGACTGTGAATATATTGTTATTTCGGTTTTAATTTGTGTTCAATATATAAATAACTTTACTTGCTACTAAACAGAACGTTTCATTGAATTGAATCGAAACATCTTTCCCTTCAACAAATTGTCTCGGAGCTTTTGATAAATTTTATACTTCCGCTTAAATACGTATTTCAATTTTAAAAGGAATAATATTTCATTCAAATGAATAATATTTCATTCAAATGAATAATATTTCATTCAAATGATATTATATTTTTTCACTAAATAACTATAAATCAATTTCTGCTTAAAAACCAGCTTTAATTGAATTACTTTTCTACTTCAGAGCCAATAGTTGAATAGAAAAGTACACGGAAAATCGTGAAATGTTATTTTTACCCCCAAATAGTGGTATTCTTTTATATTCTTTTGGATTCTTTTATATTCTTTTGAATTCTTTTAAATTCTTTTATATTCTTTTGGATTCTTTTAAATTCTTTTATTTTCTTTAATAATCTTTTAATTTTTTTATATTATTTTATATTCTTTTATATTCTTTTAAATTCTTTAATATTCTATTATATTCTTTCATATTCTAAGATGCTATAAATTTTATAGCATTTGCTATTGAACTAATAAAATCAGATTCCAATAGCATCGCACTATTGGACGCCAAGTATTTTTTTCTCAGTGTATTCTTTTATATTCTTTTATATTCTTTTAAGTTCTAGTTTTTCAATCACTTCATATTCCACAGAGAAAAAAAAATGTTATTTTTCAATACAGCACCTGTTAAATTCCAAGTTAAATTGTATAACACTTTATTTCTTCTTACTTTAGGTCCCTTTAACTCTGCAAAGTTCTCATCTTCAGAAATTAAAATTTTCTAAATTTTATCAAGAATATGATCTTGGCAATGTTTCAAATAGTGCTAAAGTGGGCCTTATTCGTGTGGAGTTACATACAATAAGAAAGATTTCAAAACAGACAGTAGAAAAAGCAAGCATAGTCAGACCAACACAGTAAGAAAGATTCAAAGTCAGACAGTAGAAAAAGCCAGCATAGTCAGACTAACGCAGTAACAAATATTTTAAACCAGCCAGTAGCAAAAGTAAACATAGTCAGACTAACGCAGCAAAAGATATTAAAAACCAGCCAGTAGAAGAAGCCAGCATAGTCAGACCAACGCGATTTAAAGTTAGATAGGAGAAAAAGCTATGATAGTCAGACCAAAAGTATTAAACTATAGAAATAAATTTAAAAGAAGACAAGTAGTAGAAGCAACCTAATGCTTCATATTGTCTGACAATTTTTGCTTTATCTACTGTTTCATTTTAAACCTCGTTGGTCTGACTATCCTAGATTTTTCTACTGGCTGCTTTTAAATCTTTTTTACAACGTTTTCTGTCTATGCTGGCTTTTTCTACTGTCTGACTTTAAATTGCGTTGGTCTGACTTTGCTGGCTTTTTCTACTGATTCGTTTTAAATATATTTTGCTGCGTTAGTCTGACTATGTTTACTTTTTCTACTGTCTGGTTTAAAATCTTTCTTACTGCGTTTGTCTGTCTATGCTGGCCTTTTCTACTGTCTGACTTTAAATCGCGTTAGTCTGTCTATGCTGGCTTTTTCTACTGTCTAACTTTAAATCGCGTTGGTCTGACTTTGCTGGCTTTTTCTACTGATTGATTTTAAATATCTTTTCCTGCGTTAGTCTGACTATGCTAGCTTTTTCTACTGGCTGGTTTTAAATCTTTCTAATTGCGTTTGTCTGTCTATGCTGGCCTTTTCTACTGTCTGACTTTAAATCTCGTTCGTCTGACTATGCTTGCTTTCTCTACTGTCTGGTTTTAAATCCTCCTTTCTGTACACGATAAAGCAATTTCTTGATGCAATGAATACAATTTTGAGCAATGCGTCCAATTCACAGCTAGTTTTCCTTCCTTCGCTTGTCCTTCTGTTTCTCAGTCGTTGCCGTCTATCCTTGTCCTCCTCCCAGGGGAGATTTTCAATGATGAAATTGTCTGAAACTGAAGGAAAACTGAGGACTGGAGAAACATAAGCACAGGATGACAAACAGTAAGCTCTCTTGTGTTTGCCAGAGAACTAGAGGCGAGTAAGCTAAGGTTGGTGGTTGATAAAGGTTATCAAAGAGACTCTAAAATGGATGCTGTGAAGCAGCTAGGAATAGAGAACACGCTGCTATCGATGCTCAAGCAATGTGCAAAATACACAACATGGTTGAAACAAGGGTGAACGTCCCTGTGATTTGATCCTATTAATGTGACCCTCGTGCTAATTAGCGTGAACTGCTGCTGTGGTGTTGCCGGATAATCGATAACCACCCAACGATACATCGCTTATCCCCATCACAGAGTAACGATAGCGATGGCGATGCGATGCGATGCTGCTCGGGGTGGGATCGTTAAGTTCGCTCTAGGTACTGTTTGACCAGTTCTCCGGAACAAAGCCGATGTTACAGGCTAATAAAGGTTGACGAGACACGTTCGACAGCTATCCACAAGGACAGCCTGTGCTCAATAATACTGCTCTACACTACTCTACACTGCTCTACACTGCTCTACACAATTTCAGCCATTTTCACACAACTCCACGGAGATCACTCAGCTTTCAGGATGATTGTATCTACATACAGTGTCTCGTTATTTCCCACATGAAACGTGACAACCGTCCATATCATATCTATTCATACGACAAATCTCAATTTCAATATGTTCCCTCAAAATTGCCTTCATTAACTCTCAGTCACTCAATTCAGCCATAAGTCAAGAATTGGAAAATGGTTCTTTCGTCTTCCTCGACGGACACGTGTTGCTCTGCATTTCAGCCAATTTCCTCATGTGTCGTTTGTATTAGCATATTTGCACTCTTTAGTTTATGATATATATTTCATTTCATTTCATTTTTTCATTTCATCTATTTCAATAAATCCAACAGTCATAAGACCAATTACAGGATTATTAGAGTACAATAACAGGGATCACAGTCGTTTTTTCGTTCAATTTTAGGTGCAAAAGGGGATTTTCAATTTTAAAAAAGGGAATTTTCTTCCATAAAAAGGGGATTTTTAAA
>WNHD01005182.1:0-10454 GCA_011057455.1 Ganaspis sp. Gsp50 | reverse complement strand
CAAAGTTCACATGTTCAATTAGTAAAAAACTACTAATTTGATTAGTAATTTTCTACTAAAAAATAGTTATATTTTACTAATGAATTAGTAGTTTTTTACTAAAAAATAGTAAATATTTACTATTTCAATCGGTAAACGACTTTTCGCTGTTGAATTAGTAAATAATTACTAATTCAGGATTTAGAGAGTAACGAGGATCGTTTCTTTAAGAGACGAAAACAGTAGATTCTAAAGTGAATTAAAAAGTATAAATTTTTTAATAAAAAAAAAAATTTTTATAAAATTAAATTCAAAGTATAAGCGAGGGTCAATTCAAGAACAAAAATTAACTTAAGTCAAATTCGCTGATGACCTTAAGGTTGTTTCAGAGTTATGATATATCTTATGTGACAGCTATAACATATATGTTACATATATGTAACATATATGTAACATAACATATTAATCGTATATATTCCAATTTCGACATGCCCTTAATTTCAATTCATAACTAATGACTGATTTTTAGACACTCTGCTTTTAAGTTGTAACAACTTTCAAGAAATTCGTTCTGCTATGCTTAAAGTATTATATACAAAATTAAAAAATTGTTTCTAATACATTTCGGAATCAAATTTTTTAACATCTTTCTCGAAAAGAATGTTTTTATCGAAACTACCCTCTTGCGTAGTTTCCTATACAATTGTTAAATTAATATAGACCTTTTCATTTTATCATTTCTGTCTTCTTTCACATACATCATTATATATGAAGCCCGAAGAAGAAAAATAAAAAGTTCTATGGTTCTTTGCATTTCCATGTTGCTTTTAAGCACACGTATTCAATTTAAAACCATCAAGAATATTTCCATTACACTTAAATATCCATTGTCTTTCAATTAAAACAACCAAAATATTCAACATCCTTGTCTAGTTTCCTCATTAAAAAAGAAACACAGGGTCAAAACTCTAGCCCAGTCCTGCCTAGATTTACCGATTTAGGAGGGGATTCCAGCTGGACCTCTCACTTGAGGGCTTTGAAGTTTCATAACTTGGTAAATAACAAAGCTCTTTGGTCAAAACTGGTATGACCGAAAGGGCGTAAAGTGAATTAAGACTGGAAACGTCTGGAGCAACCCTCTTCGCAATCGATAATGATGAAAGTAACTATTAAGAAAACAAGCCCAGATGTTGAGGTTAGAAGGGGTATGGATAGTAGGCATTGGCAGGGCATAGCAGTTGTCTTGCTCCGTTACTGTTGGCTCCAAGAGCGCATGCGTCATTATAACCAGCTGTGCATGCAGCAATGGCGGGCGTCCCTTACCCTGCACCCCGCGCAAACGTGGTGGAGTGCTGTGGCCAGGCGCTCCTCACGTCATCCAGACAGAGCCGCGAGGAGGAGGCGAGGAGCAATAATTTCTAACGAGCTAATATGGCGGACCTCGAGGCCCCGTCCGGGTTGGCCCTTGTCCCGGGCGAAAAGATCCTCGTGACCGTCGAGTCGGCACTGCCGGACATCATCGTCGTCATCTTCGAAAACGGAGCCAAGACCTTCCAGGGTGCCCTGCTTGACGCCACCAAGAGGTAAGCCAGAAAAATCCCTCTTGAGAAATTCACGCCTGATTGCCTCAACGACTGACTTTTCCGTCTGGCGTTGTCGAGGAAATCTTCTCAACATCTTCCCCTAGGTCCCCAAAAATCCTGGCTCCAAAAAGCTCAGGATAACCCACTGATGATAAAGGTACAAGATTCATCCGGGTCAGAGTCGTGTCTTGGAATTACATTCTTTAGGTACTTTGCGACGGACAAGATCAACATAAAATGATGATCCTCATTTCTTTAAATTGCAAGACAATAGGTTCAATTTTACCAAGAAAAAGAGTGTTCGTGAGTGATGCAAATTTTTAAAAAGTTCTTTACATGTGAGCTGCGCAACTGTCCGACGGAAAGCGACAGTCAATGTTGCAACGGATTTTTTTTAAGAGAAAGCTTTTAAATGAATGTCCTTTAGGGAAAGGATGTGCGTGAGTTTATAAAAAAAGAAGGGTTTCGTTTTTGTGGAAAGAAATAAATGGAGGGTGTCTATTTCTGTGATGCTGTCTGGAATAGCAAAAAGCTTGTGTGGGTTTCACTAAAAGAGATCGAGTACAAAAAAGTCTTTAATGACTCTTCTCAGAATGAGTGTGTGGTTTTACTTCATGGTGCAATTTGTTCCTATTGATCCTATCTGGAAAAGGATTCGTTTAAGGAAATAGCATCTTCATGAAAAGGATGCAACAAACACTGCTTAAGATCATTGTTTTCTTGCAAAGAGGAAACCAGAATATAGGCCAATTGTTTTAGGTGTTTAATATATAGTAATGATGCTGCTTTTAATGATACTACTAATGCTAACACTATTATAGTAGCTTTACTATTATTATTACGGTGCAAATAATACTACTAGTACTACTACCACCACTACTACTTCCTTCTAATGCTACTATCTTTAATACACATATTATGACTACATTGCTAATAATACTATACGAATATTATTACTACCAACACAATACTGCTATTACTATTGCTACTACTGACACTACTTATGCTAATGTTACTACTTATGCTAATGTTACTACTGATACTAGTCCTGCTACCATACACAACTATGCTACTATACAACTATTACTACTCTCTAAATCCTGAATTAGTAATTATTTACTAATTCAACAGAGAAAAGTCGTTTACCGATTGAAATAGTAAACATTTACTAATTTTTAGTAAAAAAACTACTAATCAATTAGTAGAATATAACTATTTTTTAGTAGAAAATTATTAATGGAATTAGTAGTTTTTTACTAATTGAAAACGTGAACTTTGGCCATTTCAATTAGTAGAAAACTACTAATTTCATTAGTAATTTTCTACTAAAAAATAGTTATATTGTACTAACGAATTAGTAGATTTTTACTAAAAAATAGTAAATGTTTACTATTTCAATCGGTAAAAGACTTTTCGTTGTTGAATTAGTAGAAAATGACTAATTCAGATTTAGAGAGTACTACCAGCAATAATAGTAATTAAAACACTACAACATTAATGATACTAATAATGATTATAATCATACTAATGATACTGATACTAATGATCATTACTAGTATACAAATGACAACAATAACGATAATCACAATAATAAGAATACTAATAATCATGATTCATTTTCACAATACGTGCGTAAATGCATATGTATCCCTTTCTCCAACTTGAGGAAAATAAATTAGAGGAAGTACAATGAAACTAAAAACAAAAATGATAATGCTAAAACTACTAGAGGATTAATAACGTAACAAATGTTACATAATCATTCTAATGAACCATAAAATTAATTTGAATTAGTAATTTCATGAAATGTTAGAAGAACGTGAGGGAACAGTTTTTGTTTAAATAAAGTGAAAAGAATGAATTCTCTAAATTCCTTGAAGTGAGTTTTCATACCTACTGGAGTGTAAACCTCAGAGTAAGAAATCAACTCCAAAGGAATGAAAATTCATTCGGATATATAGAGTGAACCGAAATTTCTCTGCTAGAAATTCACTCCAATCAAAAAATACATGCTCATTTTAATTTTTCAATAAATTTTCATTTGGATTTGAATGAAATTTACTTTATAAGAGTGGAAATTTACATTATAAAAATAAGAATTTACATTATAAGAGTGAAAATTTACTCTATAGGAATAAAAATTTACTTTAGAAATAAAAATTTACTCTAGGAATAAAACTTTACTCTCTAGGAGTACAAATTTATTCTATACAAGAATAAATAGAAAAATAATAAAATTAGTAAAAAGTAAAAGTAAGTAAACAAAATTTCTCTATAGGAATAAAAATATACTCTATAGGGATATACAAATTTTGCGCTATGGGGGTGGAATTTTACTCCGTAAATGTAAAAATTCGTTCCATGAGAGTGAAAATTCCCTGAACAAAAAAGAAATCTCATTCTTTTGGGTGGAATTTCTCACTTCAAGTTAAATGAATATTCCTCCTGAGGAATTTCAAAAAATGTTTTTCTTTAAAATAACATTTAAAATATACTAATTTAAATGGTAGAGCGCACATATGGAATGCAATTGCAAAGAATTCGCTTGCTTTAACACATTGTTGTATTTGCACGAGCGGAAGATTTTCTGATAACAAGGCAAAAAGTTTATTGAATCATGTGAATCCTAGTTTCTTTTCTAATGATCCTGTTATAATGCAAAGAAACGAATTATAATGACAATTTTAAAGGTTTTAAGCTCTAATGCAATTAAAAAGTTATCAAGGATTTTGCTTTATAATTAAAAAAAATCTGGATTGAATAACCAAAAATTTGATAAAGATATAATATTTAACACTGTAGTTTTAGTAGTACCAACTAAATTTTTGGATCTCTTTAATAAAACTACTTTGACTTTGAATTTTACTCTTTTCTGCTATATATTTCAAATAAAACTGATATTCGCTTCAATTATTCATGTTTATTCGAGATGAATTAAACTTGTGCTGCAAAATTATTTTGTAATTGAATTACGACAAAAATTGTAGTACAACTTCACTCCACATTGCATTGAAATTTCGCTTCAATATGAATTGAAATTAAACTCCGAATTGAATTGAAACTTCACTCCAAAGTGAATTGAAATTCCTTTCCATTACGAATTGAAATTAAACTCTAAATCGAAATGAAATTTCACTCCAAATCGAATTAAAATTTCACTCCAAAATGAGTTGAAATGTTACTCCGAACTGAATCCAAATTTTACTCTCTAGTAAATTGAAATTTTACGTTTACAGAGTAAATATGTTACTCAATGCCTTCTGTAATCATTGGAGTGAATTTTCACTCTTCTTGGTGTAAAAACCCAGTTTTAAATTTTAAGTACATAACCCACTGAAAATACGAGAGAGTTCTCCTATATTCTTTTTAAAAATCCTCCGATTTTTAACAAATAAACTTTAACCTAACTAACTTTAACTTTCCCTGACTCGGAGTAATCGTTAAATTCCGATATTTCTTTAAATAAACTTTAACTCTATTTCGAGTTGAAATTCACTCCAAGCAAGAAATAAATTCCCATAATGAATCTGGAATAAATTTCCATACGAATCTGCAAAAAATCCAGTCTTCCAAAGTCGGTTTTTCACTCTTTCAGAGTAGATTTTTCTTTTTAAGTTTTTCAGTTTTCACTCCAAAAGAGAAAACATTTGAAAACATTCAGAGAAAATATTTTAAAGAGCACCGAGTCGGAAATTTCCTCCAAAAATTAGGAAATATTTTCAAATATGATTTGACAATTCACTTTTTTCAATTTGACTTGAAACTTAACTACAATTCCACTCAATAAAAATGAGAAAAAGTTTCCTCTCTAAATCAGAACTAATGAAAATTTTGAGTAGTTGAGATCTGTATGGAAAAAATAAATCATTTGCAGACAGAACAAAAGCATTCTCAGAGACAAAGAGTGAATTTGAGGAAGTAGATGTGGATCTCTTGAAAAAAAGATATGATACCATCATTAGCAAAATGAGGGTATTCATTACTTGATATTTGGAACCCGCAGTGCGATTTTACTTTGAATCAGGTCCATTCCCTTCCAGCAGAGTAACCTAAGGAAAAATTTACAAATGACCAACTTTGAATGCAGGGGACAAACAATAGCAGCCACTTGTACGATTTTGAGACACAAAACAAAACACTCTCCTTTTATGGGTAATTAACCGTCAAAACCTGCAGTAATTACATCATTTCCGCTTCAAATTGCTTAACATATGCATTTTTTATTAGCTTCATCTACACTTATTGTTCTAAGAACTGAAGTCTTTAAAATAAAGACCCTACCATTGAGCAATTGAAATTAATTGAATTAGACGAAATGAGCTCAAAATAAAGGAATTCTCATCTCTGTGATGTTAAGATTTATATATCTTTAAGCAAATCATATAGATATAAATTAATGGTTACCTAAAACTTTATGCTCAAATTTTGAAATTATAAATTGTCGTTTTTATCAAAGATCAAAACTACACTTAAATACAAAACTACACAAAAAACTGTTGGGATGTGTTTTAAACCAACTATTTAAAAAAAGACAGTTAACAAAAACAACATTATAAGATGTACATATTTCTTTTTCATGTATTTTAGCTTTGAAATTGTCTAGAAAAATGTATGTTGACTTTTTTATATATAATTTTTATTTTAGATTTTTTACTCTTTGTATATTATGTGCCCGACGGATGAACTCTAAAAGCTCTTTTCACGGAATTAAAGAATATTTTCCGAAATGTTAAAATAAACGATTGAAACCACTCCTGTGTGATTTATTTCATCAAAGCGTTTCTGGGTTTCGTTATGCAATAAAAACATAAAAATTCAAACCCTCATTGTTTCGTGTTTGGTATCCGTCACTGCGAGTTGGGCACCACGCCCGAGAGTTTCATAAATTCTTCAAGCTATCCTCGCTTTGTGATTCTATTTGACAGTTGGTTATTAAATTCTTTTCAAAAAATTGATTATATTTCACTTCCATTCGTCCTTATAATCGATGTTACGTATTCATAATCGCATGCAAACAAAGCTTTCTTTGTACTCTATCCTTATGCTCTTAATTAGTAAGAAATTATTCACAAATTCAAACACCCAATTTTTAGTAATTTTTCAATTCGGTGACACATTATTCACTAATTTAATGTGACGAATGACTTTTAAATGTTAATGAATTTAAAATTTTAATGACTTAATTAATTAAAAGTAAAATTTCATGCAGAATATTATTAAATTTCGAGCAGATATTTATTTTTAAATTTAATAATTTTAATGAAAATAAACACGAGAAGGAAAGGATAATTAATGAAATATTTTATTGATATAATAATATTTCATACAATAACTATGATCGGTTGAATATTAAATTTGAAGTGCACAAATGTTATATAGTAACAATTATGCCAAACTAAATGATAAATGATGTTTATAGAAGAAGTGTACAGATAACAATAATTTGAATAACAAAGCTCGCAAATTCAACATTTTGACAATACGTTGTCTAGCATCCATATTTCATGATATGTATCATGTTTTCTCAATTTCAAGTCTCGAAAGCTTTTTTAAAGATTGCAAACTTCATAATTTACTTTTCGTCAGACTAGCAAATAATATTATGATCGTAACACATCACATGATGATTACAAAATTAACACATACAAGGAAGCGAAATCTCGAATACGTGCAGATAACAAAAATCATTTTACAACTCTCTACAAATCGCCAAAAAACTTGAACAAAAAGTGCTGAAATTTTTGATCTGTAAGAAAATTTTTATTATTTCATTCTATTTATTTAAAGCCTCCCCGCTTACCAGAGATTGATATAATTTTTATATATACGACAGGCAAAGTTTTGAAGAAAAATGTAATTTTATGCAAAGGATAAAGTCTTTTCACTCGGAAATGACTTCCTGCTATAAACTGTGTTAAAAAGAAGAAAAAAGGACACCATCAGGGCCGTAACTATAACTACCATATAAGGGCCGTTCTCAAATTACTTAACACTATTTTCGGAAATTTTAGACTCTAGTACACTCAGAGGAAACCCAAGATATTTTAGAACCATACTTTCTTGAAAAAGCTACCTTTCTGTTCGAGTTTAACATCTAAAAATACATTGTTTGTCATTTTTTCTAAAACATGAAACATTCTTTGGTAATTATATTTTTAGTTATTAATTTTAGTTATCAGTTAACCAAAATTCAATATTGATATTGGACTTAAAATTTAATATTTAAAATAAATAACATCTAAATAAACAACAAAAATTATATATTTTTGTAATAATTATAAAAGTAATTATATAATAATAATATATAAAATAAATAATAATAATAAAAATAAATATAAAATAATAATTATAAAAAAGATATATATAAGATTTATAATAATTATAAAAATACATCATTTTTATTGTTTATTTTTAATATTAAATTTGTACAATATTTATCTAGTAATGAGGAAGGAGACAAGATACATGTGAATTTAGGTCATTTTATGTGAATATATAGGTTGTGTTTCCGACTATGATAAATAGCACATACTGAACTTGATTAGACGCCTTTTTGATATATCTTGGGGGTGGGGGGCGTACACAACCAAAGGAGGAAAATTTTTTGTTATGTTCCTAATATAAATATTAACAACCTACTTTTTTCCTTTTCTGAAAAACGGATAATACGAGTTAAGCAAAAATGTAATGTTCTTGCTCAATTTCACGTTTCATGACAGTATTTCCTTTGCAAAAATGAATGCATTAATGCACACAAAGTATAAAATTATAAAGCGTGCTCTATATAAGTCTGAATTAGTAATTTTTCACAAACAGTGAGAATTCGCTCGATAATCGCAATAGTTACAAATAAATAAATATTATATGTAGTGATGAAATAATACAATAACCAAACATGTTTGGTTTAAAACTATATAGGATCTATACTCATTTTTTTATAGAAAAGTATTTCGATTACTAAACTACTACTTAGCAAATTCTATTGATTTAGTAGAAAATTACTAATTCCATTTTAAAAAGTTCGAAAATTTTCGTATAACGTAATATGAATTTGAAGAAAGCAATTTTCACTATTTTTTTAATCTTGTGTAAATTTTTACAAGCAATAAAATCTTTCTTGTTTAAAGATTGAGAAGATAGTACGAAACTATTTCAAATAAACAACAAAGAAGTTTGATTAGTGCAGATTACTGTAAAATTTAACTTTAATCTTATCATTCTCTATATAAAATATCTTTTATCCTACAAATGAATCATATTTTTTCCGCTTTTACAAAATGGAATACCTACATTGTTTCTATGAATTCTTAAAGAACTTTCAAAACTTTTTAAATATATTCCGAGTTAATTTTACGGTTCAAAAAATTATCATTGACAATAATTGTATTAAAAAGTATTGCGCCTTTCCCACTATAATATTGCGCACTTTTCACAAATATTTCGCCCTTCTCACGATCATTGCGCCCTTCTCGCCAACTTTTTTTGATTGTCAGTGTCAATTTTTAAGATTAAATAAAAAAGTTCCACTCGTAATTCAAGTTTTCTATCACACTTCGTTTCTAATTACATTGTGGATTTTTTTACAAGTTTCTGATGAAAGCTCCGAGGCGGAACTTCTCCTCTGGGAAGTTTTCTTGACTTGTTTCTCATAATATAAAAACCAACCGAATCAAAAGACCTGTCAATACCAGTGCACGGCAAAGAAAAATGACAAGAAATCGATTAAAAAACAAGCTGAATTTGTTTGGAGATTCAAATATTTAATCGCCATTTAGCCGCTATTAATTATTTAGAATTGCAGAATATTTTACTACTTTAAATGAATTATTAACTTCTTCATGAAATTCTCTTATGTTTTCTTAGCTGCAGTTTAATGGCATTTAAATTTTTTCAATGATTGCAAATACATATTTTAATCACAAGATATCTTGAAAATTTTCTTGATATTTCGCTTCAACGTATGATGAATAGAGAATAGAGTTTTTTACATGACAGATAATAAATCAAACTTTTTCTCATAGTTTCTTTAATGCCCGATATTAGTATAAGGCTTTTTTGTTTTTAAAATTATTCTTTGAGATAGTAGGCCAAGGTTAAAGAGATGATTGACTTGAGCTTTACTTGTTAATAGTTTTTTTCTACTCCTTAAATAGTTCTAAAAAAACTTTGGAAACTTCAATCAGCGATTTAGAAAGATCTATTAATTGATTATTTAAGTTAATTTAATTCAAATTTTGATTCATATAATTAATTCTACCTACTAGGCTCCCGCAAACTCTGTATATCGAGCAGTGTTAATAGCTTAAAAGTTAATAACTAAAAAAAAATAAAATAAAATAGAGAATATTGTAACTGTTGCGGTGAAGCATAACTATTTTAGCATACAACATTTCATAGTTTCAAATATTTTTTTGCGTTCACTAAAGATATTAATACTTGTAGATTTATAATAATTACTAAATATAATTTATTTTTTGCTTGCGAATTTCATTTACTTTCTTTCTAAAAACCGTCATGATTACAGAGTTCATAATTGAATATT
The DNA here is from genome assembly GCA_011057455.1 of Ganaspis sp. Gsp50. Taxonomy (NCBI): domain Eukaryota; kingdom Metazoa; phylum Arthropoda; class Insecta; order Hymenoptera; family Figitidae; genus Ganaspis; species Ganaspis sp. Gsp50. The sequence goes on along the minus strand of WNHD01005182.1, from coordinate 350 downwards.
GTATTACTTAAAATGAGTAGTAATAATTAAATTCCTTGCATTCTGAAAGAAAAAAGCAAATTTTCCTCAAAGATATATATTTTCCTTAAAATCACTAATATAACTTGAGTTTGCCATATGCGTCATTTAAAATGCATACAAATATCTATAACAGCCTATCACAATTGTTTTGATGTACATACACAAACACGTAAATGTATTATCTAAGAAATCAATTATTTAAAAATAAAAACCGCATTTTCTGCATTTGGACACGGAAAAAGATTCTTCAGTAAAATTTCTTGAATTTGTTCTGTAACGGTGGATATGAGGAAAACTCAATAAAAATTACGGGACTACAACAAGTAAAA
>WNHD01005181.1:0-10457 GCA_011057455.1 Ganaspis sp. Gsp50 | reverse complement strand
TGTAATTAATAAGAGCAAGCTCTTATGCAATAATTTCATAAAGCAATTATTTGTGTTATTTAATGCAAATAGTCGCTTTATTAAATATTTTAGTAGTTTTGGCGTTACAAGAATAAAAACAACGATTAGTCGGGTTATTTTAGCCATTGTCTTTGTCTCTTGATTTACCTGAAACAGATGGACAAAGTTTATTAAAATTTGTGTTATTTATAGTTTTAACGTTTAGTATGATAGCCACAAGTCGTACAATTCATGCATATTTTAAGCTTTCTTATCTTTCTGAGATTCCTTTTATTATTCAAATGATTTGGAAATTTGGATTGATAAATAGCTTGGGTAGGTATTTGAGAAGAAAAGCCTGGGTTCCAGTATGCAGGTGTTTGTTTTATGAAGTGATTGTGGTATGTAGATACTTGACTACTCGTTGAAGGTGAAAAATTAATGTTTTCAATTAGTGATGGAAACATTATCCCTTGTTGGTTTGTGTTTATAATATTTTGTATATGAGTCAATCCATTATATTTTGACTAAAGTCGTTGCGGACCAAATTTAAAAAAATTTGATACTTTCAGAAATGATTCTCTAAAGTATCTACACTACGAAATGAAAAGAAATATGTTAAAATTTCTGCTAATTCTCTTAAAATATGAATTTTAAGCATAGGAAGTACGGAAAAATGTCACTTTCTTACCACTTAGAAAATATAAAAATTAACATTGAAAAATGTTTAAAAGTTGAAAAACTGCTATTTGTATTTCTTGAGAATTATTTAATTTAATATTTTTCATTGATTAAAGCAGTTAAAAGTTTGTATAAATATTTTATTCGAATAACTGTTTCGAGTTGTCCTTTTAAAGGATGATCAGCAATTGCTGTTTTTTGGGCATCAAGGATTTTTATAATTGTTATAAAAATAGTGTCATTTTTAGAGATAAAAATTTGTAAAATGGTAAAAGAAGGGTTTGGTAAATTGTGTTGATAACAAAGTTTTAATAATTCTAAGTTTTCCTTGGCAAGTGTTTGATTAAAGATATCATTTCCTACGAGCAAGATAAATAAAGTTTTTGAAGCATTTTGTTTTAAATTGACAATATTTTTGCCAGTGGTTATTATAGTTTTATCCAGATGTTTTAGAACATAAGTAAAAATTGGAGGACCTATAGTTTCAGTGTTTGTAATTTGAATTTATGGAGAAGGCAACTTTTTTTTGTTAATAAAGTCAAGCAAAAGAGTAGTGTAACATATAGTTACCATTTTAATTTTATTATTAAACGTGCACTATGTATTTGTTATCGATATGTGGGTTAGGATACAATTGTCTAACTTGGTGATTATCAAAATTACCTGAGTTGGATTCAGTGGGTTTTGGTTCTGAGTTTGGAGGTGCACAACTGTGTGGTGTACTTTCAACTACGTGTGAACAGGGTTCGTCAGGTATTGTATTTTTGCTAAGATGTAATAATAAATTAGTTACAGAATCCCAGAAAGCACCTAATAATTTAATTGACCATCCAAACACACTATGTAAAGCATATCCATGGATAAAAGTATCAGCAATTAATTTTATACCACGGATTACAATAATTACACCAATTACTCCTGCACCCGCTGTACCAAAACTCGTAAAAATAGTCCAAAATCTACCCCATGCAGAGGCTGCAATTTTATCTAAAGTTTTTTCGTCCATTAAATTTAATATTGAAATTCCTTGATTTACTACAGATTGTCCCATCATACCACGAGCTAAAGAATTCAGAACCATTGGTCTTTCCGCGGGAAACATAATATGGTCTCGCAATTTTTCTAAATCTGTTTGAGAGTAAATACCACTAGTTGCAAGAGAAGCTGGGTTAGTGTGTTTCCATGTAGGTTTAGTTAAAGGTTTCATAATTTCAGGGGGTAACGATTCTACAGGATAAGGTGATACTTTATACCAAGAATCTCCTATGCGATACACGGAGGGTACGAAAACATTACAGTCAGTTTGTGTGCCTGTATTAGTTAATATATGTGTTCGTGGACTAAGAAATAATGACTCGTTCCCTTTAAAAACCGGAAGTTGTAAGTAACATTCTTCAACTTTCCTGTGTGTTAATTCAACAGGTACACATTTTACAATGTGAACTACTTCTCCGGCTATTATAGACATATAACCTGGTCCCTTCATAAGATGAAATGCAAATTCATCTGGTGCTTGAGTGGCTAGGATTAATGAATTTTTAAATACTTCTCTTTCTAAAGTACATGGTTGTAATAATACGTCGTTATAGAGTTTGTCCATTTCAGTACGTATGTGTCTTTCCACATAAATAAATTTAGAATTTACATAGGTAAAAACATCTAAATTTTGAATAATTACTTTTTCTTGATTTAAAAAGGTGCGTCCCTTTTTAGTTGGAAATATAAATAATTTTGTGTGCTCTGTGCGTATCAGCATATATTGGCAAAGGGCAAATTGTCCGGTTTGAGCCAATACAAAAGTAAGATCTTGCGAGATGAAAGAATATAACGTGTCTTCTGTTCTTAGATTTTTAATTTCGTTTGCTGGTCCTTCATAGAGTATTTCATATTTTTGAAAATTACAAATGTCTCGAGGAAGAGGTTCCCAAAAGGAATATCCATTGTCTTCATCAATACATCTTGTCTCGGATAAGGGACAGGTGGTTCCGGATTTTAACTTTACCTTATCCTTTGTTAAATCTACAAAGGCTTTTTGTGTTGATAATTTAATTTCTATTATTCCTAATGCGACGACATTTCCCCAGCTTCCAATAGGATCAACATAATCAGTTCCTGAACAATCTCCATTATCCTTTAATCTACCTCCAAGTGTCACGCTATGTTTAGTAACCCCAGTGTTTATTTTTAAATTTGATATTATTAAATTGTCTGAATATTTAAATACGCCAGTGGTTATTATTGATAAACAGGTTTCGTGGGAGATTTCGTGAGAGTATTCCTCATAACCTTTGTTTACTGCCGAACTATGTAAGTGCATGCCACAATAGAAAATGCTACGTTTAATTTCAATTTTACACTGAATGACGTCAATACTTGCAGAACCGCTAAATTGCAATATTTGTACAAATATTTCCGTTGAATTTACTTCATGCTTAGGTAAATCACAGTCTCCTACCTCTAATAATGATAGGCTCGTAATATTTAGTCTAATATTGATATCATATTGAGGACCAAAAATGCGAAACGAGGTTGTATCCCCATCTCCTGAAACAGGAGGGGAAATCTTTATTAGTATTTGTTCAATTTATGTTGTATATGTATGTTTTTAAGTTTTAGTCTGAGCTAGTGTGTTTAATGTGACAGAGCTTTAGTCTATTAATATGTACTATCTTATTTGTTTTATTTGTTTTTATCTTTACATTTCCTTTGCCCAAAATCTCTATCACTTCATGTGGGCCAGTGTACTGGTCTCCTAATTTTTTAGGTTTTGGACCTTGCAATGAAAACACACTATCACCAACTTTAAAATTCTGCGGGTTAATTTTTTGATCATAATAAAATTTAGATTTCTTTTTTGATTCAATTAAATTTGATCTTGCAGAAAATTGAATGTCGTGTAACTTGTTACCAAGTTTACTAAATAATCTTCATAGGTTTCTAATTTTTCTTCAGGTAATAATGGTTGACTTGACGGTAATCTTGCAAATCTTCCAAAAACAAGTTCATAGGGAGTACATTTGGTACTTTCATGAACACTAGTGTTATAGGAAAACATTGCTAACTCCAACCAATCATCCCATTGTGCATTTTTTTCTATAAATTGTTTTAAATATTCTGCCAATACCTGGTGAGATCTCTCTAGTGATCCATTTGATTGGGGGTGGAAAGAAGTTGTCTTGAATTGACGAATTCGAAATCTTTTTGCTAATCGTTTTAGTAGATTACTTAAAAAATTTGTCCCTTGATCAGTTAGTACACCTTTTGGTGAACCAAAGGTACAAATGAACCTTTTCACAAATGCATCTGCTATTGTGCTAGCTTGTTGATTTGGTAAGGATACTGCTAAAGAATATTTAGTTAAATTATCCTGTATTGTAAGTATACAATCATTACCATTTTTAGTCGGAGGTAATGGGCCGACTATGTCCATAGATATTTTATCAAATGCAACTCCTGGTGTATCTGTAATTACCATTGGTTCTTTTGTTTTTACCCGAACAAGCTTTTTCAATTGACATTGTAGGCAAGTTTGAATATATTTTTGAATATCAATTTCCATGTTTTCCCAAAAATATTTTTGCCTTATACGGTTGTAAGTCTCACTTACTCCTTTGTGTCCACCTAAAGCAGACGAATGTGCTTCTTCAATTAAAATTTGGCGTTGCTCATTGGTTGCATATTGCGTATTTCCTTTACAAATTATTATTTTTACAGCCGTATTTTGAAAAATTTCATTAACGAAGGATAATATATCCTCCCAATTTACATGATTTATGTCCGCAGTTTTTGCGATACTTATAGATCGTAATTGTAAATTCTCGATTAAATGCTTAAGTGATTGCAATACCATTTTTATATTAGTAGTTGCTTACGTTAAACTCATCAGTTGGTCTGATGATATTGGTAACGCTATTTGATAAAATTTTCCCCTTTTTATTCCCTTAGCAATCCCAATTTCAAGATTTTTAAAACATGCTAGTTCATTTTGTTTGGATAAACTTTTTGATCCGTTATCCTGTGGTATTCCTGTGGTTGACACAAAGTAAACATAATTATCTTTCCTCATTCGCAATTGATCCTTACAGTGGATTATATTCTTTGTTGATGGGATTATATTTTGTTGTGCATTATTGAGTTCCAAGTCAATATCTTCTGTTGGGTCTTCATAATTATTTTCATAATTATCATCAATATTGATGATTTCTTTTTCTTCATTTTCGTATTTTTTTGAACTATCATTACTGTAATCCGTTTCTTTATTATCAATTAATTTTTTACTATAATTACTTTCTACTAAAAATTCAGGATCAGTCATCGTCAGATTCTCTTTCATTTTCGGTATTTATTACTTTGATATGTTTCCTTGGCCTTCCCTTTTTCTTTAATACGGGGTTTAGTTTTATAATCTTATTAGTATTATTTGGTGGGCGTCCCCTTTTTTTCTTTTTGAAACTTGTCTTTCCATGTTCATTTATATTATCAGATTCATAATTTCTTAAATAAGATGCATCAGAGTCATGACTTTCTTGTTTGTTCTGATTTATTTTATTTTGTGTATTCTTATAATTTTTACCGGATACATGGTGTTTCTTACTTATATTCTTGGCTTGATTCTCTTGATTTCGTAATTTTTCCTGGATTCGACTGGATTTTCTTTGATTTATGTTTTTATCGTATTCTTTGTTCATTGTATTGTTTTCATTCCATGATTCTTGATTTAAGGTACTTTTCAATTTTCTTTTACTACCAAGTTCTATAATTTGTTTATTTAACTTTCCTCTTGTCATGACAGTTTTAAATTGATTTTCCTTAGGATTTGTAGCGCATAATTTTTTGTCTGTATTATTTACGACTTGAGATAACAATCTCATTGTTTCCTTTATTATGTTAATATTTGATTTGTTCGTACATGTTTTACAATGATTATTTTCATTTGGAATTCCTTCAATTCAATCGTAATTCATTTCCTCATTACAGATTAAGTCATCTTCAGTTTCATATTCATAATCTTCATTTTCTTCAGAATTTTCTTCAAAGTTTTCTTCTTCATCTTCTTCATCTTTTTGAATGGTTTTCTTTAAATTGTTTGAATTACTAGTATTTATGAAATATACATTTCTTTCATCAATCGTACTATGTTTTGTTGCATTTTTATCATTTGCTTCTTCAATTATTTTAATTTCAGTAATCGGATTTCTTGACAAGGCATCTGCATTTACATTGATTTGACCTGCTTTATAAACGATTTCAAAATCATATTCGGACAATTTCAATTTCCATCTAGTTACTCTGGAGCATGGGTCACTTGAACTTCAAAACCATAAAAGTGGTTTATGATCGGTAACAATTGTAAATTTTCTTCCATAGAGAAAATGTCTAAAATGTTCAACAAATTCGAGAATTGCTAGGGCTTCCTTATTATAGGTATCATATTTTATCTCATGTTCATTTAAACATTTTGAACCATAGGCTATAGGTTTGTCCTTACCAATAACGCCTTGTGATAAAATTCCGCCTATGGCGTATCCAGATGCATCAGTTGTAAGAATAAAGGGTTTATTAAAATCAGGTCGTTGTAATAATGGTTCCTTACAGAGTTCTTCTTTTAATAAGTCAAAAGCATTTTGTTGTCTTTCAGTCCATTTGAATGTTACATCTTTTTTTATTAGTTGATTAAGAGGCACAGATTTTTTTGAAAAATTTTCTGTGAATCGACGATAGTAACCAGCTAAACCTAGAAATTGTTTTATATTTTTTACTGTTTTTGGAACAGGAAAATTTTGAACAGCAATAATCTTCTTTGGATCCGGGCGTACTCCATGTTTATCAATAATATGTCCTAGGTAAACAACCTCTGGGCGAAGAAATTCACATTTGCTGGGTTGAAGTTTTAAATTAGCCAAATACAATCTATTCATAAGACTATCAAATTTTCTTTTATGTTCTTCCAATGAGTCTGCAAAGATAACAATATCATCAAGATAAACAAACAATTCAGTCCCTATTAAACCGGATAGAACAGCGTTCATAAGTCTTTGGAAACAACTAGGCGCATTTTTTAGACCGAAAGGCATTCGATCCAATTCGTAATGCCCATGTGGAGTTGAAAAAGCAGTTTTGTGAGAATGTTCGGGATGCATTCTTATTTGATGAAAACCGGAAGCTAAATCAAAAACGGAAAAGTATTGTGCATTCGATAAGGTCTCGAGTGTCTCGTGAATATTAGGAAGAGGGAAAAAATCTGTTACAGTTTTTTCATTGAGTTTCCGAAAGTCTAAAACCATTCGCCATTTCTTATTTCCTTGTGAATCATCCTTTTTGGGAACGATCCACACAGGTGTATTATATGGCGATTCGGAGGGCTTTATTATGCCGTTTTTTAATAATTCATCTGTTTGTTTTAAAAGTTCTTCTTTATGAACAGGGGGAAAACGATATTGTTTTGTAAATACTGGTTCTTCATCCTTAGTAGGGATTTTATGTTGAAGAACATTGGTGGCGGTAAGAGATTCTCCAGGTAAATGAAACATATCTCCATATTGTCTTACTATAGATTCTACATGAGATAATTCTTTGATATTTAGATGTTCTAAACGTAATAAGTCGAGAATTTTTTCTGATCTCTCTTTACTTGATATTTTGAACAAGTTTGCTTGTTCAGGTTGTAATTCTTCGTTATTGAAAAAAAAACTATCTAATATTTTTTCGGCTGAAATATTTTCTGTACTTTTTATCTTTTTATGTTCTTCTTCTTCCCGATATTCTACAAATTCTTGTCATATTATTATTGGAATTTTGATTTTTACCGAGTTGGACTGAGTATTAGCTATACGTACATATGCCTTACCCTGGTTATTTGTTACAACTGCATTTCCTAAATACACTCCTGGTTTAATTGTTAAAAATGGTACATAACCAGTATTGATTGTTTTGTTTTCTATTATCATATAAATGTCTGAGATGGATCGAGGTGGTAAAATTACTAAGTCTCGAGGTGAAAAAGGGTAAAATTTATTATTTACTTCCAAGTGTTTTTCCGCATAATTTATTTTCACACTGTTGTCTGTAAAGAATTCGGATCCGAGTACACCGTCTTCTTCGACAGGTACTTCATTAGGAATAATATGAAAAATAGTCTGGTAACCTAAAATTTCTAATTTTACTTGTCCCAAGGTATAAACTGGGTATTCATTAATTCCTGTTAGCTGTATTCTTTTTGCTTTATTAATATCTACAGATGGATTTAAAACCTTTTCTTTTATCAAATTTAACCCTGCCTCGGTATCAATCATCATGTATATAGGAGAATCAAGATGTAAGACATCAATGAATATTGACGGTATCATATTTCCTTTAGTACAGTTAACCTGTACAATTTCAAGCGTTTCTTTTTCATTTTCATTTTGTGGTGCTTTTAATGACTGATCTTCTCCCCCATTGCACCTTGTAGGGGTAGGTTTACCTCGTTTCCCTGGTCGCCATGTACAGGTAAAACAGTTGCCTGCATATTTCTAAAACGGTTATTATACTCCCTTTGTCTACATTCTCGAACCATGTGACCTGGTTTTTTACAATAATTACAAGTTATATTTTGGTTTCTAATTGGTTGATTTGGTTGTACATTTGTATTATTAGGAATCTGTTGAAATGGTTTACCAAAATTCATTGGTGGACGGTATTGTTCAAATGGCTTATTAAAGTTAGTTCGAGGTGAAAATTGTGAAAAAGGTCTTCTGTAGACATTTTGAGGTCGAAACGGGTTATTGAAGTTACTTCGAGGCATATTATTAAATTATACTCTGGGTGGGATACCCCATGGTTGTTTAGGTTGTGGGTTTCTATCAAAATTATTATGATTACCACTCGTTTGTGCAGAAAAATTAAAATTCTTATTAATATATGGTGCAGATCCTTGATTTACAATAGGCTTTCTTCTACATGTTACAGCGGTATGTCCCCTTAGGTTACAAATTTGGCAAGTTTTAATGTCTTCTTGAGCGACTGTAATCCTACCCTTAGTTTCTTCTGGATTTATATTTATTCCTTTTCTGAGTTCTGCGGATGCGTTTAATTTTCGTTCTACTTCCAAAGCATCATTCGTGACTTCCTGTAATAATATCCCTTCTTTTACCCGAATTTCAATCTCGGGGCGTAAACCATGCAAAAAACATCGTACTGAATCCTTTTCTATACCCTCTACAAACTGTTTGTCTAAGACCCCTTTATTAGAGATTCTGTGTTTGATTTGATCAGCAATTTCCTTTACTCTGTTAGCATAGGATATTAATGATTCTTTTTCCCACATGCATATGTTCCCCATTTCTCCTTGTAATTGATATACAGTTTTAATGGGCAAATATATTTTCTTTAACTGACTTATTAATTCATCAATTTTTGTAAAAGAGGTCCAATAAATCCCCTTCCTGGCTTCTCCCAGTAACTTACCCCGTATCATTTTCACCAAGTTTTCTTCAACAGCAGTTGATTTAGGAAGCATCTCTCTTGCTTCTTCACAACCTTCTATGAATAACGCAAGTGGGATATTTCTCCCGTCAAATACTGGCACGAGTTCCAGCGCATCGCGAAGTGAGACCTGTTGATTATTCGGTAATGACATGATTTCTTCAGATTTTTGATTCAATAATAATCCTAGATCAATTTTTTCGATTTTAATTATCTTTCCTATATCTGTTTCAATAGTCAACGCGATTAGACTCTCCTTTGGATCGAAATCCTCGGTTGGAGTAGAATTAAAAATACTAAAACCGAACCCTGTGGCAGTATGGTTATGTGGATCTTTATTTTCTAAAGATGTCTCCGCTAATTCCCTTTCTAATCTTTCAGCTTGTGATTTGCTGAGTGTTTTTTGAGTATTAAGTGCACTTGAATTTTCGAAAAAATCCTTTTCGGTGACTGATTTTTTCTCTTGATTGTTTGTAGGAGTCTTATTATCTATAGGCACTGTATCCGCACTGCTATTGATACTGGTATTTGTTGTTTCGATCGTTTTTTGATTAGAATCAACGATGGTATTATTACTAACTGATTTAATGCTTAAAGTACTTTGTGACGCAATTTGTTGCAATTGTATATTTTTATCTGTTAAGTTATTATCTCGTTTTTCCACTTCTACATGCCGATGTGCTAATGGCGGACTGTGACAAACCTTTGGTGGAAAGTTTAAAAGTCCCTTTATTTTACTCCTAGTATTTTGTGCGGGGTTTGATCCAGACATGACATAATTTATAAATTTGTATTTTATCCCTTTTTATTAATCTTTTTCAAAGCTGATTATCAAATTTTCAATAGTAATTAATAGATTGTTTATATTATTACGCAATCCAGAAATATTTTGATTTTCAATGTTATAAACTATGTCTTCGATTTTATTTATCAAATTTCTAGAAAGATTTATTATGTCATTAATTTCTGTAGTGAATTGGTCTTTATTTTTAATTTGAATAAGTATTATCTGAATAATTTCAAACAAATTCTGAAATTTTATTATTAAATCTCTAATATTATTTTTATTCATTTCCTTATTTTGATCATATTTGCAAAAATTAATAGGATTTTAAAACATTGTTGTATTGAGAGAAAAAAAACTGATTTTTATTTAGTATTTCAAATTTTCTAATAACCCTTTTGTGGCAGAGATTAATTTATTAGTTTTATTGATGAAACCCTCCGTATTTATATTCTCGATTTGCCTAGTAGTATTTTTAATTTCGTCAAGCATGCATTTACTGTTATTTAGTACACTTTTGATTTCTGCG
>WNHD01005180.1:0-21538 GCA_011057455.1 Ganaspis sp. Gsp50 | reverse complement strand
TAAAAGCACTTGGAAAATCTAAATTCGATCTTGAAAACTAGCAAAACGATTTGTATGGAAGGCAGCCCGGGCTGCCCTACAGACAAATCATTCTTGGAACTTTTTGTTAATTCGAAGTTTGTAGAGTCAATTTTTTCAACACAAAACCCATTTTTGAGGCACACAAATGCGTTGTAAATGATTTTTAGTTATTATAGCACTTGGAAAATCTAAATTCGAACTTCAAAACTAGCAAAACGATTTGTAATGAAGGCAGCCCGGGCTGCCCTACAGACAAATCATTCTTGGTACTTTTTCCTATTTAGAAGGTGTTTGGATGAATTTTTTCTGCACAAATCCCATTTTTTAGGCACACAAATGCGTTTTAAATGATTTTTAGTGATAAAAGCACTTGGAAACGCTAAATTCGATCTTCAAAACTATCAAGACGATTTATATGGAAGGCAGAACCTATTTTTATTTCTACAAACGTGGTTTGAGTGGTTTGAAGTAACAATTGTACTTTTCAAGGCAGTCCGGCTTTCTTCAACACTTTTCATTTTCGTTGCTTTTTGCAAAAGAATCGTTATTAATATCTTTTTTTTCAACACAGAATCTATTTTTAAGTTTCTCAAGCGTGTTTTGAGTGATTTTTAGTAACAATTGTACTTTTTAGCTCTAAATCCAAACTTTAAAATAAGCAAATGGCAAACTGTTGAATCGTTTTTTGATAGAGTGGGGTAGAAATTAAATATTTTATAGCATTAAAATTATTGAATATGATGTTATAGATTATAATTTAAGTGGTTTCACGAAATCTATAATTGGTTGTTTTTTTTTTAACTTTTTTCAAATCACTTTTTTTTCCCGTTACCAAGGTTGGAGGTTTCGTCATTATCGACGTTTTGAGATAAGTTCGGTATCTGCAGCCAAGTGTATGTTTTCTTGGCTTGGAACTCCCATTCTTCCATACCGAGTGTGAACCTTCTGAACTACAGAGGATAGGTGGCGAAGTTTGAATTTAAGGTTGAGCTGTTTGCCGCTCTGACTCGATTCTGAGACTTTCGAAACAAGAATTTAGGATTGAGATTGATTGTAGAAGCTGTTTTCAGACTTCAGTCTGATGAAAAGCGCTGCTGCGTTAGCGTGAGTGGACTGTTTCAGTCTGAATGTGTGTACTTCTTTATTTTAAAAGTGTACGTGGCTTTTAAATTTACAAAATAAGTTCTGTCTGTCAGTGCATGTAGTTGGATTACATTGCAGTTTTGTAAAATGTAAGTATCAAATATTAATTTGGGAAAAGAAAAACCGAAACAAAGAAGTCTGGAATGTTGGAATTTTTCCTCGATGAAAGATTTAAACCCGTTTTCTTACGCTTTTCTGTAGCAACGCAGTAAATCTGCCCACTATTCTTTAAAAGATTTGAATCGAAATCGTTAAAAGGAAATTACGATTTTTTTTATTGTTTTGCTTTTTAAGTTTTGAATGTTTATATTTCGTTTATGGAGCGATTGTTAAGATGATTCTTAATGTTGTCGTTTATTATTATTACTTCTTTTATTATTATCATTACCATTGCGATTACTATATATTACTATTGTTGTTACTATTACATTGCATGTATACAGTCTATATTAAATATATGTGTATATATATGCAAATACAATTATTTACACAACTTACAGTCTTGAATATTTCAATATTTTCTGAAAGCATCAAATATAATTGAGTTAAGTATCAAGTATAATTGAGCTATAAACGTCTTTTGTTATAATATATGTATTATTATACAATTTGTTTTTTACATTGCAATAATTTGCAACAGTAATTACCATGTTCAATTCTTTTTAATTAAAAGGCGGCTGTAACTTAAAACCAATATGTAGTTGATATTTTTGTAATTTGTTATATTTTTTTTGTATGTATTGGAGTTTTGCTTGTATATTTGATATGTATATATTTTTATGATTATGCTTTTTTTTAAATTGTTTCTTCTGTATTCAATATTTATCAGCATTTTGTGGTTTTTGTTTGTATTTTGTTTTATATTATGATAGATTGGTAGATCGCTGAATGGATAATGTGGATGGAACAAAGGAGGATTATAATAAAACAAAAATAATGTGCGTATTTCTTTTTATAAAGTCATCGACACATTGACAATATATATAGAGAGAATTAAGAGAATAACAGTTCACCCTTGTGAAAGGAAGTACCAAATTATGAGCATGTACTTTGAATGCGTCCATGGCCCCAATTTAATTGGACAGGTTGTATACTACAGCGAAACATTGAGTAAAAATTTTCCCCTGATTCCAGTCAAATACAGAAAGTAACGGTACCATCAATACAGAGGAATTTAAAATGAAGACACTTAGAAAGTTTTGTAATTTTTATATCTGTTTTATCACAAATGCTGTGGTCTCATTTTTCAATATTAAAATACATTCGAATGTGGGCGGGTGTTTCGCAATTTCTTCTTTCCCATTTTCCTTTTTTTGGTTCTCGAAAAACAAAAATAAATATGTAATTCATAGCTTTTAGTCCCAAAATGACGCAGTGATAACTATCACCCGGTTTTAAAAAGCGATATTTTTTTTCAAAAAATGTGATGACTTAGTTAAGTGAAATACTAATTAAAAATTAGTTATGTTAATTAGTTACAACTTTTTTTACAGTTTATAAAACCGAATTGTACTTAATAGTAATTGATTTTAAAACTGTAGAGTGAGATTACTATCATCGGTTAAAAGTCTTTTTTTAAGCAAAAGGCGCGCTTAGAATATTAGAATCATTGTCACAAATTAACTGATCTTTTGTCAGTATTTTTTTACTTTATTGTCTTCGCTACCTGAGTAGAAATTGCCAAACCAAAGCCAGGTGTGTTTCGAAACGATGAGCCAAATTTGTTCCTATAAAAAATAACAATAAAATTATACTACAAAATAAATGAACATGCAATACCAAAAAATAAATAACTGACTAAAAATTAGTATTTTTCTTAATAAAAATTATTTACCTTTTTCACCAAAAATTAATACATTTTTTTTGCTAAAAATTAGTACTGTTTTACTAAAAATTAGTATATCTTTACAATTTCAATGAAAAAACACTCTTAGCCATTAGTAGAAAATTACTAATTCAGATTGATATAAAATACACTCTCATTTTTGATGAGAATGTAAAAATGTAAAAAAACGAATATATAATATAAATGAAGCAGCAGAAAGCAAAGAAAATACATCAAAAAAGAGAAAATATAAATACTTCTTATAAAGTGCGTTTCTGGAAATAAAGGATGCTGTCTAGTTTTTAATTAGTGTTTAATGAACCTTCATCATTTTGCCTGAGAAGAATAGCTTTGAACGCAAATACGTAAGACACCAATTTTAGTTTTGTGAAATGACCTACAATTCTGCTCTCTGATTGGTCGAGAATGGAAAGTACATGTGGCCAAGCAAAGAAATCACAAGTGCCGCATAAGAAGTTTACGTCATCAATGTTTTACGTTAATTGTAATACTTGTAGCATAACATTATTCCTTCTTTCTTTAGATTTTCAGTTCTATTATTTCAAGTGCGCTGAAGATGATAATTAACAGTCAATAGTCTCTGTAAATATGAATTAGTGAAAAGTGGGCTACCATACAATTTTTACTAAATCGCTAGTCATTTTTTAAAGAATTTTAAAAATTTATAATGTAATTAAACAATATTGCCACAATATTGCACCATCATTACTATGCAATATTGCTACAATAAGGAACTGCAATATTACAGCAATATTTCTATGCAAACTGCAAAAATATTACATTGCAATATTACCGGAATATTATTCTGCAATGTTACTGCATGGCGGACATTTTAATGTTGCAGCAACATTGCCTTAATGTTACATCGCAATATAAAAACTGTAAGAAAGAGTTAAAAAATTTTATCAAAATTATTTTACGATTAAAAAGAGATTTTTTCTTAAATTTGCGGAGATGATTGATTTTCAATATTTGGATTTGTATGTGTTTTACACTTTTTTTTGTAATAGTTTTCTTGTTCTGCAGTATAAATTATTGTTATTATTTTTTTTAATGAATAAAATTGACATATTGAGTCAATCCTATTTATAATTATATCTTGTGTCATTCTAGTGCTTGTAAAAACAGCGCTTTTAATGCTTTCATGTAACTAATGTCAGTAATAGGTTGAAGTCAATGAACGCACATACGCTTTTTCTATATATGCATTTTGATCTATTTCCTCTCGCACTTTGCTCCGATTTATCTCGTTTATTATTCAAAAATTCACTTGCTTTTTAACGTTAAAGTCATAAGGCGAAAAACTCTTTCGAAACATTTACCATAAAATATACTGTGCAGGTGTTATTAGTTGTAAATTAAAAGTATATTGGCGTGCAAGATTTAATATTTTTTTGTTTAGTAAAACTATAAAACGAAATTATTATTATTTTTACCTCATTATTAATATTTTTATTATTATTATTTTTGATTGATTATTAGTATTTCATTATTAATGTTTGATTATTATTAAAATTATTAATCATAGGTATTTAATGTGAAAATTTTTCCATATTTTTTCAAACCTGAATTTTACTGAATTAATATCACAAAAACGATCTTTTATCCTTTTTATTCCCAGAAAAAATAAACACAATGACGTATTCAAAGACCTGAAGAATGAATGAGTTGACCCGTATATATTTTTACAAATGAATATTTTCATTTGTATGTAATGTAAAATAAATATCCCACTTTTTTTAGAAGCACTCTGGGAAATGTATGCTTTAATATGTCAACGTTTTGTCTCGTGCACGTGAACATATGCATAAGACAAACGTAGACGTGTTAAAGCATAACAAAATCCCATGTAAAAAAATCCACATGTAAAAAAACAAATTTCTTAACTTACATTGATAACAATTTGAAAATACTTTTATCGCTCTTCAACTTATTTTGAAGTCATTCTTGTTTTCAATTTTCCGGTATATTACTATATTGTGATATTAGCAGAAATTTATTTTCTATTTATTTAAATAAACGACAAATGATTTTACATGCATTTTATCATTTAGTGATGATAAACATTCAAAATTGATAAGACTAGTCCGTCAAGATTTTTCAAGGTGTATATTTTCTGTATTAAAAGATAAAAAGTTGTCGTCATCATTGTATTGTAATGTGTCATAATCGATTGTTGTGTTTTATTTCTATTTCACCCTTTTTGTGGAGTTGAATATACGGTATGATTTTTTCAATCTCAGACTTTCTTGATGATAATAAATCTGGAAAAGTAAATCAATGTATGTTGCTCAAATCGGCTATTATTAAAAGGCTTTGTATAGTCACACAGGAAATGATTCATCTTTAGTTTTCATATTTTGTTCAGTTGACTTTTGCAATGTTAGTCATTCAATTACAGATTTTCTTTGCACTATTTGCTACACACAACAATGCGCAAGAATTCAATAATTGTTTATTCTGATAAGCAAAAGATTGCTAAAATGCTAATAACTGCCAATAATTGCAAATATTGTCAACAATATTTAAAACATGCTTATATGCATAATATTATAAATATGCATAATTAATCATTATTTACTTATGTAACAATTATAATTAATAATCAATCATTGGTAATAATATGTATAATATATAATAATAATTTTTTGAAGCATTCCTTTCGTTAAGGTTTTTTTTATTTCGAATAAACTTAAAAATTAATCATGAAAAGCGGAAACAGATTTTGCAGTAAAAAATGAAGAAAAATAGCATTTTTTGTTGAAAATTCAAAGATTATTTTCTCTGACTGATAATTAGTGTGACGATTTCTGCGCACGGTCACTGTTCTGATTCTATTACAATACCGTTGCAAGACCTTTTAGCCGTGACCTAGACAGTAGAAACCGGAATAAAGCGATGAGAAACACTAATAAATTATGTCTCCATTTTTTTCAAGACCATCCCACGCTCAGTGTGACATCTCATTCGAAAAAAGTAGACTTTGCACGTTTTTGAAATAACCCGGTCATTTTTTAACGAAACGAAACCATTAGGTGCATTAAATTATAAACAAAACGCTGTATGATCAATTAAAGTAACGACATGGCAGATTCAAAGAGGAAACCTCTGAAGATGAGCCCCGCGTTCACTTTGAGCTGCCGCAAAAATGAACTACGGCAAATAAATGTAGATATCCAAATACAAGATGTCGAAGATTCTATTATCAGAAGTAATCAATTTTTTGGGTCATTAATGGTTTCCATGGTAAATGGGCAGAAAAATAGTTAATTTGAAAAAGTTTTCTTTAAGAGAAGAAAAGTTTTTTAATTATTTTTCGGTGGGTACATAAAAATTGTATTGTAAATGTAGTTTGCTTTGTGCACATGTCTATAGGTAGAGTTTATTTTAGCAGAAGTTCAGTCTAAGTCAATATATATACTGACTTGGATAAACAGGAAGTTCATACTGGATTCTTCAGAAGGGAAGCTGTGTAATGATTCCTGCATCACGAGATATGTGTAATAGAGGGGAGTAACCATCTTGCCCGCATTGAATTTAATACATTTTAATGCTCGATTCGTTTATTCAATAACGGTAATTCGTGTCCATTGTTTTTACGACCGAAACATAAATACAATTTATGCAAATGATTTTTTATTATAGAGTAGATTTGGTTTGCAAGAATAATAAATAGGGAAGAAGTAATAAATGATAAGCAAGTAATGGAGTAATTGTAAACAAACAATAAACAATAATAAACAATAATAGACAATAATAAATAATAATAAACAATAATAAACAATAATAAAAACAATAATAAACAATAATAAACAATAATAAACAATAATAAACAATAATAAACAATAATAAACAATAATAAACAATAATAAACAATAATAATCAAATAATAAACAATAATAAGCAAATAATAAACAATAATAAGCAAATAATAAACAAATAATAATAACCACTAAACAAACAATAAAAAAATAATGAACAAACAATAAAGAAGCAATAAACAAATACTGAACAAGTAAGAATTAAACAAAGAACAAGCAATAAACAAACAATGGACAAGAAATGAACGAACAATGAACAAGCAACAAGCCCAGAATGATCAAACTGAACAAGATGCAAACACACAATGAACGAGCTATGAACAAGCAATAAACAAACAATAAACAAGCAATAAGCAAGCAATAAACAAGCAATAAATAAACAAGCAATAAACTAGCAATAAATAAACAATAAACAAGCAATGAATAAACAATGAACAAATAATGAATATACAATAAACAAACAATGAACAAGCAACAAAGACAGAATGAGCAAACAATGAACAAACAATGAACAAACAATGAACATACAATAAGCAAACAATGAACAAGCAATAAAGAAACAATAAACAAGAAATGAACGAACAATGAACAAGCAACAAGCAAGCAACAAACACACAATAAACAAACTATGAACAAGCTACAAACACACTATTAACAAGCAGTAAACAAGCATTGAACAAGCAATGAACAAATAATTAATAATGTGCAAGCTATAAACAAGCAATAAACAAACAATTAACAAACAATGCAAAAACAGTGAACAAGTAATAAACAAGCAGTAAATATGGAAAGAACAAATAATAAATATGCAATAAAGAGCAATAAACAATTTATAAACAAAAAATGAAGTTGCTGTAATGAAGCATTGAAGTGGCAATAGACAATTAACAAACAATAAACATACAATAAAAACAAACTATAATGAACAATGAATAAATGGAGAACAGAAAATAATATAGTATACTTCGCATAAACAGATGATTGATAATTATATGTTATTAATATTTTACAAATATTTTATTATGTCCACATTTTTGCGAATTTCGTATCATGACGATGGAATTTCCAGTTATTGTTTATTATCCCTCAACAGGTGTTACTTGTGTACCTATTGATGACGCGATAAGTGCACTTTGCGGAAACAAAAAAGCAATTGTAATGGTATTGCAAAATTGTCGCTGATTCTGCAATGAAATCATTAAAAATGTATGTCTTAATTGAACAAAATTTATTTTTAAAAACAATTCACAATGCTAAGAAAATGAACAATGCTTCAAAATTCAGAAAAATTGAGGCCGTTTTTAGGGGTTAATTTAAAAGTTACAAGAAGAGTTGTAACGTTACATGTATTCATAAAAACAAAGGGAGTGAGATTCAATTTTTATCAATATATTTAAAATATACATTAAAATATATTAAAAATAGAAATTCCTTTACGGGGAGGCAATATATTTTATAACAATTGAAATATAAATAATTTCTCTTTTAATTGACTTTTTTGTGTTTTCGCTTCCTCATAGGGAAAAATTGTATTTATATCACATCGCTTTTGTTTTCTCATAAAGAAAGTCTTGTTTTTTTTTGCTCTTGTTCGACACAAAATATGTTTATTTCTAGTCTTCTTAGTTTATTAAAAAATAGAAGTATTTTCTGCACATTTTCGAAGAATTCCTATTGTTAAAGTTAAGTTCTTGAATATTGATGATTCAAGTGAAGCGTGTATTAAAACGTTAGTCGACCGAGTTAGCAGTTGAATTTCTGGTTCATTGAAGTTTGAAGTCGACCATACTGAAAATATAACAGAGCTTCATTTCTTTTGTGGTTCATTGGTAGAGTAATCATGATTTAAAAACGTTAATTAATTTAACGTAATATTTTGCTTATAACATTTATAATTTATTATCTTTGTCCTTTTTTCACATCTTATTTTTATTGTTCATTTTTCTTATTTGTTTTCATTTTTCATATTTGTTTTCATTTCTCTTATTTGTTTTCATTTTTCTTATTTGTTTTCATTTTATTTTTATTTTTCCTTAAAGCTATAATTAATTAATCATACTATAATTATAATCATTCTACATATTTCCACGAAAAATTGACGTGAACACTCATCTCTATAGATCCAAACGATTATTTATACATTATAAAAAAACAAGCACCTTAAAATAAATCCGTGACAATTGAAACTGTTCTATAAGAAGTTAGAGTTCATGAAAATCTTGAAATTCTTGTCCAAGCTGAAAACATTTCAAAAAGAGTGTAAAACTCAGCAATTATATTTGATGGTATTCCCTCTTTTATTTGAGTCTAAAGAGTCTAAAAACATTTAATTAGTTTTTGAGTTATCAGCAAAAACGTGAAGCTCCGACTATAACACTAGTCCAGAAACTTAATTCACAATTTTGCTGATGACTCAAAAACTAATCAACAATTGTTAAGCTCTTTTGACTCAAATTAAAGAAGTAACTTTAAGTTTAAACAGAGTCTTAAACTTTTCAATTTTAAAAAGGACTTGATTAGAAATTTTCATGATTACTTTTTATTAATTTTTGAAATCATTATGTTATTATTATTTTCCTTAATCACAAAGAAGCCTAATGATGATTATCCCAGTGGCGGTTTTAATAATTACGGTAAATATTGTACTTAATCTCAGAAGATGTTCCCTGATCACAAAGATGTCTACACACGTGAAGAAATATTTTTGCAACGTGTATTCAGTGAAAGGAAGGTTGACGGTATTTTAAACGAGAAGGTAGACTTTAGCAACGAATTCTTTTCATGTTTAAATTTACATAAAATAGTTTACAGAAAAAGAATACTTTGAACTGTGTGATATAACTATAATCAGTATTTCAGGCCTTTGTTCATAATTTGCACATACATGATAACAACTACAATTGTCATCTTTATTTCTTTTTTCGGATGCCAATGACGTTCCAACAGCAGAAAAGAGGCAGATAATTTACATGAGAGACGTCATATTCACGTTGTGTATTAATTTCACAGAATTCGTTCATTGCATTAGGGAGTAATTAGGAAAATGTAAGCGGTCATTATTTAGTGGAGATAATGAGATGTGTTTCTATATCGGTTGTGAATGACTGTATTTTCCGAGGATAACTAGTTGACACCGTAAACACAGCCAAGAATTTTACTCTCTACAGCACATTTCCATCAAGGACGAACGTGGATTGCACGTATTATTATACATACTTGTGGAAATTCTGCGAATACTGCTGACTATACCTTTGTACAATTAGTCTTTGTTAACAAAGTGCAATTCAATTAAAAAATGGTCCACTTTCTAATTTTCATCGTGCAATTTTCATTTTAAAAGGCTTTTTGTGCTTTTCAAGTTTCAGGTGAAAATGAAACAGAAAAACGTACAAATCAAGAAAATCATCTGAGCGGAATTTTCGAGAACTCATAGGGAACGATAAATATTGTTTTATAAACAATATTTATTTTATTTATATTTTTTTGTTTTTAATTTCAATATTTGTATTTAATTATGTTTTGTTTTCGTTTTTCCATATTTGCAAGTTTAAATAATCCCGCGCAGTTTTTTCATATTGCCGCTAGAGGGCCTTCTTTGCTTGTTCTCAAGACTGAAATGATTGTTAGACATCTAGGTTCCAAATATTCTAAGAGAGAACAAAGGCCGTGAAAAATCTGAAAATGGAATCTGAAAATCTGATTGGCTCTCCCAAAAATTCCAATTTTCAGATTTTTCACGGCCTTTGTTCTTTCCCAAAGTCGCAGAGGTATATAAGCACCTTAAAGGGACATCATTGTCTGCCTATGATTATAATCATGAACAATAATATTAGCGTAATTATTCACTTAATTAAAACGAAATTTCAAATGTAGGACTAGGTGTTAAAAAATTAAATAAAAATAATAATAAAATTACAGAACAAGTTGTCTTGCTTTAAAAAGAGGTTAGCATTTCGTCCATCGAACTTGATAGATAGATGTCGAATACAATCATTCATCTGTACCAGGGTTGGGTTGCAAATTTCTTCGAATCGATGGAAAAACGAATTTTTTATTTACCTTTTCTTAAAACTTTTAAATAAAAAAAAAACGTACAAGTTTGAAGATACAAATTCTCACATGCTGACTATTGACGAAAACAGAATGCATCCAATTAAGACGTTCATCTTCTAATTGTAGGTGCTCAACCTAGTAAACAGAAAAACAGAAACTTGGTAAAGAGAAAAAAAATTAAAGAGTGAAAATCTAGGTGAAATTATGAAAATAGAGCACGATAATTGTGTTCTTGTTTTTTAAGGACATTGTTAAAAATATGACAAGTACAATTTTAGTCGTATTAGTGGCGATTCAGAACAATTAATTAAAAAAACTATTAATTTACTTTTATGAGAGTAATTTATTATAATAAAATTTTATCATTTTTATTATAACGAGAGAAAATCGTGTCGGAGAAAAAATAATACGAGGAAAGAAAACGAGCTGATGATTGTTTAGCGTGTTTTATTTAATTTTTCAAAAATCGTAAATGAAGAAAAAAATAGTATTTCTTGTTATTAGGAATTAACGTCAAATAGAACAATCTGTATATTCAGTTTAACCATTTTATTTTTAATTTGTTTTTTTAAATTATATTTCAAAGTTTAGTATTGTTATTTATTATTATTATTATTATTATTATATGTTTATTATTTATTTCTATTTATTATTATTTATTTTTTATTTATTATTATTTACTATTATTATTTATTTTTTATTTATTTTTTATTTATTATTATTTATTTATTACATGCAAAGTATTAAGTTGTACATTCAAATTGTAAAGAAACGGTTTTGAATTCTTTCACTTTTATTATTACTGGAGAAAGAGCGTGCATGGTAAGAAAGTAGATTGAACAAAAATAGGTAAAATCGATATAAACTGCACTCAGATGCTGCAGTTAACGACTGAAACCAAGGTTTAAAAATTTAAAAAGAAGGACGAAGAATTGTAACACTTGGAGAAGTTAAAAAAAACTTCTTGCAGATCTCCAAAGATTGATTATTTTCAGTAAACTTTGGACTCAAACTGCATTGAATTCTTATGACTGAATTTTAGCCATGAATCTTCGATTTTAAGTCCGAAAATTGACTAAGTCTAGTTCTAAGCCCAAACTGCTGATTTTTTGCATAGAAAAAAAAGACAAATTATATTAATCGTTATAAATTAAAACTATATTTTCTTTCATTATTTCGTTCAAAAGCGGTTGAATATTATTACAAGTAAATTGGAGAAACTTTTGTTTATTAACTATACGTTTATTTTACAACATATATATATTAT
This sequence comes from Ganaspis sp. Gsp50, assembly GCA_011057455.1. NCBI lineage: Eukaryota > Metazoa > Arthropoda > Insecta > Hymenoptera > Figitidae > Ganaspis > Ganaspis sp. Gsp50. Next base: position 9,387 of record WNHD01005180.1, on the reverse strand, counting down.
ATAAAGTAAATAACAACTTTCAAATATCTGAAATTGTATAGCTTTCGCGATTTAGTTTCTATTATTCGAGAATCGAATGTTTTTAATAACAGGGTATTGAAATAAATTGAAAATTTTATTCAAATTGCTAAACGCAAAATATTAAGCTCTGAATAATAATTTTCCTTTGAATATTACTTTCACTGTTTTAAGACTTATGGCCATTCTACAGGTTTTGGTTGCATAACGTAATTGCTAATTCTAAATACTCTGTTTTGGTTCTATAGAAAGTGACGAATTTTTAAAGCTTCAATATATTTTTTTCGTTTCTATTGGATATTTTGCCAACAATAATTTTTGCAATCAGAATATAGATATTTTTTTGATAAAATAATAATTGTTGTTTGTTCCCTTTGCCTGGAAAATATTCTAGCATTTAAATATCTGTTTGAATTATGATTTTTCCAAAGAAATGTGTTTTAAAAATATTTTTTAACAATTATTGTTGAAGATGGATTATAATTAAATCATATTTAGAACACCTGAATACCTATTTCAATTCTGCTTGAAGGTGTCTGTAAATTTTATGATTACACAGCATTCAGGATTGAAATTTCAAACTCGTCAAGTTTCGTCTAGGTCATATTCCCATTATTCTAGTCTTTTGTGTCTGCAATTAAAGATGCAACTTCATTTCTTATTTAGACCTAACGTAATTTGATATTGCTTTTTTAAATGAAATTGTCTTTAAATTAAAAAAATATATAGGTCAGCAAAAAATATTTATACCAATCTTTTTAAAACTTATTAACAAAAAATAATTAATGAAATTAAAAACAAATAGAAAACAAACATTAATTAATAATTGTGAATAGAATGAAATAATAAATATTTATGAATAAATAATAATAAAGTTATTTATTTATTTATAACAAGTTTTTTCAAAATCATATAGGTGAAAAACACCCAATCGTAGTAATAAATAAATAATGAATAAACAATGAATAAATAATGAATAAATAATGAATAAATAATGAAGAAAGAAAGGAAAATAAATAAATAATTAAAAGAACATATAAAATAAATCTTTTAAATATATATGCAAGTTATTTATTTTAATGAACAAGCAACTTTTTAATTTTCTTGGGCATGGAGACGTGAATCTTCTACGTGATATGGAAATTAGATACGTTCTTATCAATAAGTGTTATCGTAGAGACAGATAAATGTGCACCACGAGCATATTCTGTGTCTTTCTTTTTCGTTTTCGATATACTTGATTATCTTTTATCGTTCATCTTCTAAAAATTCAATGAGACTTTTTTCATATCTAAAACCAATTTTGTGAAATCTTTCAAAAGAAACGTTTTTTATTTTTCCTTTTTTCTTCCTTTATTTTTCTCTTTCACTTTCTTTTATCTATTCTTATTTCTGTTTGTCCCTCATTATTCAGACCCATAATTATTTTTTAATTTCCATGTGATTCAGTTTTTCGAAATAATTTTCGTTCCAATTTATTGCTTGAATTAATTTGATTTGATTTTTTGTCTCATGGATGTTATTTATCTAAAACTAATATTGTCTCTCTTATTTTTTAAACAATCAGTACAGGGAAAACAATTCTAATGAAGCGGAAGCCCATATCGAGTGCGTAAATAATGCAGCAAATCAGAGAACAATTGATAAAATAATACAAAGGAAGATGTTGATTTTTAAAAAAATTATTTTATCACGCATGTGTTTAAAAAGAGAAAATAAATGATAAAAGGTTCTTTTTATTTTAAAAAAAGTTCAATTATGATCATTTCTAGAAGACCTTTGAAGCTTCATTCAGAAAGAGTTTTTGAAGCTAAAGCTCTCCTCAGTTCTTGTAAACTTTCTTTCATGTTTGCATGTTCTTCTTCGTAACAAGCACTTGAATTACATTAAATTAGAATTTCCTGAAAATTTCCTTTTCACGCTTCAGAATATTTGAATTCAGGCTGCACGTTCAAATATGAACTAATTTAATACATGAGAACCACTTTCTGATTTAGAATATTTCCTATTTTAAGAAATATTAATATTTATTAATAATAATAATAACACAAACATTAAAAAATTAATTTGAAAATACACTTTTATTGGCCATAATTCGTTAATTAACAGAAAAAATTAAATGTATGATTAAAATTTATTATTTAATGTAAACATTAAAAGCAAAACAGTGTAAAACAAAGCAAAATGCTTTCATTGAAAAAGTCACTAATTAATGCGTAAGTGGGAGCATTAATTAGACTGATTTAAGAAAATTAAAAACTGTGAGTCAAACAATTAATTAACGTGATTCAAAAATTAAAATCTTAATGTAGATTTGAAGCAAACGTAAGTAGATACTTAAAAATAAATTAATAAAAATGAAAAAGATAGTTGGTAATAACATAACATTAACTAATTTGAAAAATAAATTAACCTTTTATTTTTTACCAATTTTGAGTGAATAGTTGATAAGAATTAGTTTAAATATACAGTAAATGCAAAAATGAGTCTTAAATTGTTTCTCTTAAATCTTTTCCAGAGTTATATTTAGTGACGATTGTTGATTATCTCGCAGTATGTATTCATAACAATTAACGTAGGGAAGGTACAAAACAGATTAGATAACAATGTTTTAAGTAAACTTCCTTTTGAGTCTTATAATATGTCTATTACGTTTAAAAATGGAACACTCATAAACTGTGGAAAGTCCTTTTTACTGAACTGCAAAGTTTAATAGAAGTTAGGTTTTTTTCAATTGGTAAATTTTTTAATTGATGAATTAAAAAAACTAAATTGAAACATTTAATTATACTTAATAAATAAATTTCATTGATTCACTCTTACTTTATTTATGTATTATTTTAATTGAACTATAATATATACAAAGTAATATAGAAATCACCTCGAAGTGTTTTTCTATGAAATAACTCGTGGGAAAAAACTGATTAGGTGTCAACTTTATTTCTTTACATAACTTCCTGTAATTTTAGTTTAAAATGATTTCTACTGCTTTAGAAAATTATTTTATTTTATATTAAATTAAAGAGAATTCATTTCGTATCACGAAAATTATGTTTTTATGATGAACCAAGTTAAAGTACAATACAATTATTTTTAAACAAAATTAGTACATTTTAATCAAGAATTACTTTGCAATTAAAAGGGATGAAGTTTCTTTGAAGAAAAATTAAGTTCCGTTCAAGGAAAAATTTAATTTAAGAAGAATAAAGTTTCGTTGAATATAACTCATGTTTCATTCAAGAGGAATTAAGTTTCACTCAAGAAGAGTTGAATCCTGATTGTAAATTAATATTCAAATACGAAGAATCTAGTATCAGTCAAGAAGTATTATTTTCAAAATAAAATGTATTCAACTTCAATCAAGAATTAATTTACAATTAAGGAGAATTAATTTTTAATCAAGAAGAAAAGAAGTTCAACAAGAAGTTTTGGTTAAGAATTTAATTTCCAATAAAGAAGAATCAAATTTTTTTCGAGCAGAATTACATTTCAATGAAGAAGAATAAAATTCGAATTAAGAATTAATTTTCAATTGAAAAGAATGAAATGCAAGTCAAGGAGAGGAATGTCGAGTAAGAAGAGTCTAATTTCCATCAAGAAGAATTAATTTTCAAATAAAAGGTACAAAATTCCAGTCAAGAATCGATTTTCAATTAAGAAGAATAAAGTTAAACCAGAAGAATAAAGTTTCAAACCAGAATAGAATTAAATTCCAATCAAGAATTGCTTTTAATTAAGAAAATAAATTTCCGTCGTAGAAGAACTACTTTTCAATTTTTTTCACTTTGTAATAAAAAAGAATCACTTTATAATAAAAAAGAATCACTTTTCAATCAAAAAGAATCACTTTATAATCAAAAAGAATCACTTTTCAATCAAAAAGAACCACTTTTCAATGAAGAAGAATCATTTTCCAATAAAGAAGACTTTATTGGACTTCCACTTTTCAATAAAAAAAAATTCCGTTTAGGAATAGTAAAATTAATTAAAAAGAATTAATTTTCGATCAAGAAAACTAAAGTTTCGTTGAAGCAGAATTAAGTTCCAATCACGAGAAATCAAATTTCGTTGAAGCAGAGTTAATTTCAAATCAAAAGGAATCAAGCTTTATTAAAGTAGAATTAAGTTCATACAAAGAAGAATAAAATTTAGTTCGTAAAAATTTGTTTATCAAGAATAATTAAATTTCAAAGAAAAATGAGTTACTCCCGCTCAGTTAGAATCAAATTTAGAATAATAATGCAATACAATTTTTCTTTTTAAAAACAAAATCTCGAACAAAACACTTCTTTCTCTATAAGTTTTGGCGTAATTATAAGATACAAAGATTTTCTTGAAATAGTTGCTGGGTGGCAATTGTCGTGATGTATCATATGTAAAATGAGGAGAAATAAAAGTAATTATAAAGTTTTTATCTTTTGTTTCTTCTGGGAAATAATATAATCTCTTTCAGTGCAACAATAGACATCCTACAATGAAAAGTCTGTAATATTTTGTGATATCTCTTGCAGTGGCCTCCATATTCTACGTCGTCTCATTTAAGAACCCTCACCCTCATCTTTAAGCCCTAATTGAACTAACACCCCCCTTTCAGAGGGCCATGATCAGAAAAAATGATTTCGAACACGTTTTACGTCTATTTCTTTGATCCTTAAAACTTTTCTGATAATTAATAGTCTAGGGGAAGCTTTAATCTTAGGGGACTTGACCCCTTTATGCAATAATCGCCTTATTGTAATGACTTGCTCAGTAAACAAAATTAACAAGAAATAATTATTTCACTAAACTTCGTTCGAAAAAACTTCATTCTAATCCATGTATAATAATAATTATTCATGTCATTATATACTATTTTTGTTCAAAACTTTAACATATTTTTTCATCACGAAGAAACAAATTTTTATAGTTCTGATTGCACTCCACATATAGGTGCTAAATTAGATTGCATGTAAACTTTTTAGGAAACAAATAAGATTGCGACCTATGTTCTAGAGTTCCAAATTATATTGCATCAGAAGTTTTAGGCTTTCAAATTATATTGCGTTCTAACGTTAAAGCTTCCAAATTTTATTGCGTACAAATTTTCCAGGCTTCTAAATATTGCGTCCTAAGTTCTAGGCTTTCAAATTATATTGCATCCCAACTTCAAAGATTGCAATTTATATTGCGTCCTATAAGTTCTAGACTTCCAAATTATATTGCAAACTATATTTTAAAAGTTCCAGGTAATATTGCGCCCTAACCTTTATATAGGCTTTTAAATTAAATTCTTAGGCTTTTACATTTAATTGCGTCCTAACTTTCTAGGTATTCAAATAATATTGCGTCCTAAGTTCTAGGCTTTCAAATTATATTGCATCCCAACTCCAAAGATTTTAAATTATATTGCGTTCTAACTTTCATAGGCATTCAAATAATATTGCATTCTAAGTTCTAGGCTTCTAAATTACATTGCGTCCTATTTACGGAGTTTCCAAATTATATTGCGCACCAACTTTCTAGGTATCCGAATTAGATTGCGTTTAAGTTCTAGGCTTTCAAATTATATTGCATTCCAACTTCAAAGATTTTAAATTTTATTGCGTTCTAACTTTCATAGGCATTCAAATAATATTGCATTCTAAGTTGTAGGCTTTCAAATTACATTGCGTCCTATTTGCGGAGCTTCCAAATTATATTGCGCACCAACTTTCTAGGTATCCGAATTACATTGCGTCCTAAGTTCTAGGCTTTCAAATTATATTGCATCTCAACTTCAAAGATTGCAAATTATATTGCGTCCTATAAGTTCTAGGCTTCCAAATTACATTGCATAATAAGTTTTAAGAATTCCCGGTTATATTGCGTCCTAACTTTTAGGCTTTTGAATTATATTTCGTTCTAACTTTAATGGCATTCAAATTATATTACGTCCCATCTTCGGAGCTTCCAAATTATATTACGTCCCATCTTCGGAGCTTCCAAATTATATTACGCACTAACTTTCTACAGGCGTCCAAATTTCATTGCGTCTTAATTTCTAGGCATTTCCATTTAATTGCGTCCTAATTTCTAGGCTTTTACATTCTATTGCATCCTAACTTTCTAGGTATTTAAATAATATTGCGTCCTAAGTTCTAGGCTTTCAATTAATATTGCGTTCAAAGTTTTAAGCTTGCAAATTATATTGCGCACTAATTTTCTAGGCATCCGGATAAAATTGCGTCCTAAGTTCTAGGCTTTCAAATTATATTGCGTTATAACTTCTTGGTTTTCAATTAATATTGCGTCCGAAGCTCTAGGCTTGCAAATTATATTGCGTCCTTACTTTCTAGGCATCTAAATAATATTGCGTCCTAACTTCTAGGTTTGTAAATCACATGAAGTTGAAATTAAAAATGCTTTTATTAAAAATAAAGTAATTAATCCTTTCTTTCAAAGAACCTTCCTTTTTTCTTCAAAATCCCTTTATAAATTAAACATGAAACGATTTTCAACAAATTCATAATTTAAACATTGAAGCTAATATATTATAAATATTTCCTAGCATTATTTAAATACTCTATTAGTATAACTTATTTCTTTATTCAAAAAATTGATCTAATGTTTCTGTTCATTGAGTTCATAAAATCTTTCCGAGAATATTTGAACGAACAAAACTGTTTTCCAGTTGACCGTGCTCAATAAGTAATAATTGTTGCTCTGTCTTCTTGTGCGCTTGAATGCGTTTGTGAAGAGTCTGTACAACTCGGATTTACGCACTAGTATTACATCCCTCTTTAGTCTGGCTTCGCACTCATACTCTTTTAAATGAGTTGTACTTGCATTTGTATAAGCACTGGTCGTTTTTATAAAGGCGTGTAATGCTCAACACATAAGACTGGTCGCACGAAACCATCCAAGCACTACCAAGCGCGAGTAAAAAGAGAAGACAAAGAGAGCTGATGGCAAAAAAGAGTTTCAAGTACCGAGAGTAAGATGAAACTCTTCAAGGGCTTTTGTTTCAATGAATCTTTTTAACCTTTCAACCACCGTACCTGGGATACCGCAAATCATGAAATCCTAGAAAATGAGCTTTGAGCTTTTGAAAACCCACTTGAATAGGGGAAAAAAAACATTTTTTTAGACTTTTCTTTAAGTACAGAAAATCGACTTTTTAGGTTTATTATTTTTAAATTATTGAATTTGGTTTTGTGTTATTATCACTTTAGATAAAAATGAAAAAATAGGAAATGGAAAACTATTATGATATTATTTATTATAGGAAATGAAAACACTTTTTAAAACAACCAATTGTGAGCGGCTCTATTGAGAGAGACCCTATTGTGAGTGACCCCATTAAGGATATATGGTGACCATATTTCTTCATCCATTTATTCTGCTAATTAAATCATTCGACTTCGCTTCTAATAAAATTTATAATAAATCTTGACATATGAAAAATTTTATCACTATCCTACCAAAATTTAATTATTATATGAAAAAACAAATTGACATCTTATGTTTATGACAAATCAATTTTTGAAAAAATAGAAAAACTGAAAAAAAGCACATCATCTCATTAGAGATGAGACTAGAAAACCGGGGCTAATTGTTGCAAAGCAAAAATATAATTTTAAAGTTGCTAGTTCATTCTTTAAAATAAAAAATCATTTACGATGAGAAATCAAAAAAAAAAAAATGTTTTCACAAAATTTTGTTGTATGAAAAAGAGGATTATGTAACAAATTACATGTTTAGTTAGTAAATGCTGTTAATTATAAAAAATATGACATATAAGGAGAACATAAAAAAGCAAATAAAAATGAAATGTAAATAAGAAGAAAAGCAAATTAAGGAGAAAAGCAATTTAAAAAAAAAATAGTAAAAGTGTATGAAATGTAAATAAAGTACAATGAAATTCTTTTTTGCTTATTCTGCAAAATGATTGTTGTATCCTGATTCAGTAACAATTTCTCTGTAGAAAATTACATGAGTTTCGAACATATTTCAATTCTCAATAAAATAATAAACAATGGATACTTACATTATTGTTTTACTGTCGACGTAGGAAGTATGTATTTTTGGAAGCACTTTATACTTCCTTTGTGGTTTTAGAATAATTTCTCATACAGATTTACGAACCACGGAATATTTTGTGGTTTCCCCACAGGCACAGTTAGAAATGGAAATATGAATTTATCAACCGATATTTTATTTCTCAGACAGTAAAAATGATTAATTCTTCTCAGTAAGAATTAGCAAATGAAAGTTAGTAGATCAGTTGAGTCAGTATGAAGTAATAAAAAGAATTTTAAAAAAGCAGAAGAAATAGATTTTGAAAATACATCTGTTTACATTAAACATTTATTTGCGTTTTTTAACTCCTTTTCTAAATTAGTAACATTTTTATTGATAAGTAAATTAATTAGTATCTTTCCTTTTAATTATTTACCTATAATAAGGTGTTTATTATTATTCTATTTATTATTAATTGTTATTTCAATTCCTCGATTCTTTTTATTTATTTCTTCATTGTAGACTATAGTTACAAAAACCATTTTTACAAAGAATTTACTGTTTTCTTATAGTAGTACAATTTTCTAAAGCATGACTTATAAATTGGATAATCATTTTTAAATTAGTATTATTTTCCAAAAATTAGTAATAGTTGATGTATTAGTCAACCAGCATTTATTCAAAACGTCAGAGTTTAATTATATTATGCGTCTAGTTCTCGATGATTACATGTAGTACTCCCAAGTACGCGAAATAATACACACGTTTAGAGTTTGAATTTGAAAGGAAACTCCCGCGCTACTTAACGCCCTCTGGACCGCTGCGCAAACAGTTCCTCATATTCTTTTGTTGTGTGAAATAAGATACACGTGCGGAAACAAAATTATTAATTTAGAATCGTTTTAATTAAGTTCAGTTAGTTTATTTTGTATAGAATATGGGAAAATCAAAGAAAAGAAGTCGTTCTCGGTCGAGAGAAAGGGATAGTACGACCTAACAAATGGCTGGAAAGAATTTTTAGAAAATCAGAAAACAAATAAAAATTCCACAGAAATTGATACTGAAGGTAAGGTTTTAAAAAACAAAACAAACAAACAAATAACAACATCTTATTTCCATACGAAAATGTTGTTAGAGGCTATCTCTACACGAGAAATGCCTGTTCCATACGAACACATACATAAGCGTGCAGCTCTATACGAGCTCGACTCGCATTAATCAGTCACAGTACTGATTATAACAAAAATTTAATTTTTAATTTCAGAAAAGGAGAATGCTCTTACCAATGAGGTACGTAAGTCTCAAATAGAGACTGAAACAGTCAAAGTAGATGAATTGCCATCACCGGCGTCAGAATTCGTCGAAGATCCTAACCTCCAAAAATCAGAATAT